>CM023196.1:6367575-6667575 GCA_013167095.2 Daphnia sinensis | reverse complement strand
CAGGCATTTTGATTACACACGCACGCACAATGAACTTGAAGAAAATAACTCAATTATTCAATTTGGGGCTGTTGAATGTTTGAATTTTTTAAAAGGCCTGGCCTTTTTAATTTCAATCATTATTCCAAGACATGTTTTCCCCTGGTGAAAGAACCCCCGTTTTTTTTTTACTAATTATTCATCCCGTTGTAACGTTCAACTAATAATGATACGAAAATTTCGTGATAATTAGGCGTTCAGGTTTAAGCCATCCGGTATTTTTTTTTTAGATAAAACAAACTCGAAATTGAACACCTAACCTAACAAATGAGGCAAACAAGTAGAACAGATTCGTATCGCCATTTGTGACGCACACGTGTTTAACATCCAATTGTCCAACTTTTCATTTTCACGCTCAAATTCCCGTTTTTTTTTTTGTTGTTTCTCTTTTGCGTTCGCAAAATTTTGAAATGTCTCCCGCTGTCGCAAGATTTTTTTTTTTTTTTCTAGGGGGGACACATCACGACAGGCCGATAACATCGCCAGCTTGTCACATGCGTGCGCAGACGTTTGCCATCTGTTTATTTAGTACGACTATTAATCAATCAGCTGATTCAATCAAACATTTGAAGAAAACTGTCTTACTAGAAAAATTTGCGTCCCCTCTTTTTAAGAGGGGGGGGGTTCGTAATTAAACTTCCTGTGCGTTGTTTGTCAATTGATTTTTTTAAAACAAAGGCTGGGATATGTGTGTGCGTTCGTAAGGTTATGGTCGATGTCATCGAACCGTACAGGTAAACAAAGAGCCCCCCCCCCTTTTTTCTTTTCCGGTTCCTATATATGCAAATGACAAACAAAAGAAAGGAGGAAATACAATTGATGAGATGAGAAGGAGGGCGGAAAAAAATAGGAATTGTATCGTAAAAAATAGAAGTTCCAGCCGACTGGAACGCTGCTTTCTCTTATAGTACAATAAAAAAAAGTTTGTGATCAATGACCCCGCCCTGTTTTGTCATCATCAATTTGTTTTTTGTTTTTCTTTCTTGTTCCCCTCACTTATTTTATTCGTGTCCTCCATAAAAAGAAATTGGGCGCTAGTTGGATGATATCTAACCTTAATTGAATTTGTTTTCTTCAAATTCGAAAGGGAAAATTTCATTGGAAAAACAAAAAATAATTGTATTTGAGACTTGCTTAGCCGCATGTGATTGGAGAAAGCAACTTGATGGGCACAAACGAAGTGAGGGGGACGTGTATTGAGGACGTCCGCGGTGATGGTCGTATCGGGCACAGGTGACCGCACCCGCCAATCAACGGGACGCTCTGGCCATCACGAATTGAAAAGTAGTTGTAGAGGAGAAAAAGACGAAATAAATAATAATAAAAAAAGCCGCGACGGGAATTCCGCCAGTACTTCCGGTCTGAAACCCCCCTCCCCCCTTTTTTCTTTTCCTTTAAAAAGAAAAATTTTTCATTTTCTCTTTATCCGTCCGTTCCGAAACGAAAGAGAATGACAAGTCCAGTTTATTTGGGGAGGGATTTTGAAAATCG
This sequence comes from Daphnia sinensis, assembly GCA_013167095.2. NCBI lineage: Eukaryota > Metazoa > Arthropoda > Branchiopoda > Diplostraca > Daphniidae > Daphnia > Daphnia sinensis. The sequence continues at coordinate 6,666,045 of CM023196.1, read as the reverse complement.
CGCGCTACAGCATTGCCATGTTTTTTAATTTATTTTCTCGACCGGGTTGGAATTAACTGGAAATCATTTCGGTACGAACCGGAATTTGAAAAGAGAGATGAGCGGCCACACACACACATCACACACCCTCTGATTATTTTAGGATTACACAAGGTGGGCGGATGGGCTGATACATATGTAACACACGCACACACACACGTAGAGGACGTCACGAAGCGGAACGAGGTTCTATGGCCGAAAAAACAAAAACGGAAATAACGAATAAAAATTCGTGGTTGCGTCATATAATGAATGACGTGCGCAATCGATATGGGTCCCGCGTTTATACTTACAAAAAGTCCGATTTCAAATTGGAAAGGGGGGGGGGGGGGGCGGCCTCTTTTTTTTGATTGATTGATTGACTTTCCGCAGCCGGATCAACGCTAATTATTATTATTTTTTTATTTATTTCAATTGAAAATCAACCCATTTAAAAAATCGATACGGCATATGGCAACGTATATTAAGCGCGTACCGGTTGACGTGTTCTTCGAGCGTGCAACACGAAACACGAACGCAATTCTTATTTTTTTTTTCTGGGAAATATTTTTTTTTTCTTTTTGCTTTTTGGGGTTTTCAAGGTTTCATCTGCCCTTGAAAAAAACCAAAAAAAAAATTTTGAAAAGAACATCAGGGACATGTTGGACTCGAAATCATTTGATTATTTGTCAATTTATTTCAATTGAAAATTACGAATTTCATCAAAAATTGCCCAATAGTTTTTTTTAAATCCTAACTTAATTCTCTGATGATCATTTCTTTTTTAAATTCTATTTCTCTTTTCTCTTTTTATTTTTATTTTATTTTGAACCGATTGGTTGATTAATGCGGCCGCCCGGCTCGACATTGAAGTCCCCCCCCTTAACTCTCTTCCCCTTCCTTTCTATATATTGACTTTGAAATTCCTCCAAACAACATTTTGAGAGAGAATTGTGTACAACGAAAGCCGGTGTTCTTCTCTCTTTCCCTGTCCCTCTTTTTTTTTTATATATTTCTTTTTTTTTTTTTTTTTTTCGTCTGTTCGCCTCAAAAGCCGCGGCCAGCGATAGCAGATGGACCCATCCGTCAAGGGCTTTCTTCCCCCAACCGCTCCGCTCGTCAAGTCCGTTGTCAAGGCGAAATCAGCCACACAATCTCCTCTTTTTTTTTCTTTTTTTTTTAAATATATTTTAGAAGGTTAGGTAAAAAAAAAAAAGGTGGACATTTGCATGAGTCGTTTATTGCGTGTAATGGGGAGTGTGTAGTGTATAGTTAATAAGCCATTGTATTATATATACTTTGCGATGGGTTTAGATGGGACCGAGTCTATACAATTATTACAGCCGCTCTCTTTTGTAAATAATTTAAAAAAAAGGGGGGGGGAATGGAGGATATATGAGTTTCCGTTTTTTTTTTGCCAGCAATTCCGGTGTTGTTGGTCTGGCCGTTAACGAACGTCGTGTGTGTGTGTGTGTGTGTGTTTAACAAAGTTTTTTTTTTCTTTTTTCATCCCCCCCCCCTTTCACGTAATATGCGGTCTAATTTTACATATTTTTGAAACGCCCCCTTCCGTCTGTGCGGATGAAATGGACTCGCCCCCTACCTTTACCTTCCCTACCTCCGCCATGGAACACAGCAGTTTGCTCCAAAGGGAGACTAGCGATTGGGTTTCCCGATAAACTCACGAACTTTTTTTTTTTTTTTTTTTAATTTCCAATATCGATCGGTCACGTTTTTTTTTAGCGGTTTAGATCACAAAACCGCACGTATTGCTCTCTTCACGATCATTCCCGTTTTTTTGCTATAGCTTCGGGAGTAGGAGGGGGGGGGGATATTGCTTGTTCTTCTACACCCCTCCAGACATGGTGTACAAATTTTATTTTATTTTAACAAACACACCACTCACGAGGAAACTTGGTCAACATACGCACTCACACGCGGCAGATGGTCTCGTTCGATAGCCTACGTGACTTGCCCGCTATTCACGTTGAAATTCTTTTTTTTTTTTTGTTTTTTTCTTCGTGTGGTTTATATAAAAGAAAATGTGTAATAATTGAAATTGGATGAAGGAGAATAGGCGAATGTATCGAAACATTATTGACAATTCAAGGTGTGAAAATTTTCATCACATTTTTGATTTAAATTTTATTAGAATCGGCCAATTTTTATAATCCCCTCCCCTTCTGATTGGAGATAATGTCGAACACCGAGTTAGTTAATAATGCTCTTGTAAATGTAATACAATGTTGGTTTTTTTTTCGTGAGTAAAAAATGCGATAAAAAAAGTGGGGGGGGATGCCATTCAAATGCCCTTTTATTTTCCCGCTCTTGTAAGATGTCCCGTTTTTTTTTCTTTTTTCATCCCCCCCCCCTTTCACGTAATATGCGGTCTAATTTTACATATTTTTGAAACGCCCCCTTCCGTCTGTGCGGATGAAATGGACTCGCCCCCTACCTTTACCTTCCCTACCTCCGCCATGGAACACAGCAGTTTGCTCCAAAGGGAGACTAGCGATTGGGTTTCCCGATAAACTCACGAACTTTTTTTTTTTTAAATTTCCAATATCGATCGGTCACGTTTTTTTTTAGCGGTTTAGATCACAAAACCGCACGTATTGCTCTCTTCACGATCATTCCCGTTTTTTTGCTATAGCTTCGGGAGTAGGAGGGGGGGGGGATATTGCTTGTTCTTCTACACCCCTCCAGACATGGTGTACAAATTTTATTTTATTTTAACAAACACACCACTCACGAGGAAACTTGGTCAACATACGCACTCACACGCGGCAGATGGTCTCGTTCGATAGCCTACGTGACTTGCCCGCTATTCACGTTGAAATTCTTTTTTTTTTTTTTTTTTTCTTCGTGTGGTTTATTATAAAAGAAAATGTGTTATAGTTGAAATTGGATGAAGAAGAATAGGCGAATGTATCGAAACATTATTGACAATTCAAGGTGTGAATATTTTCATCACATTTTTGATTTAAATTTTATTAGAATCGGCCAATTTTTATAATCCCCTCCCCTTCTGATTGGAGATAATGTCGAACACCGAGTTAGTTAATAATGCTCTTGTAAATGTAATACAATGTTGGTTTTTTTTTTTCGTGAGTAAAAAATGCGATAAAAAAAGTGGGGGGGGATGCCATTCAAATGCCCTTTTATTTTCCCGCTCTTGTAAGATGTCCCGTTTTTTTTTCTTTCGTGACCGGGAGGCGGTCCGGTTGAAGGGGGGAGTGATCACCTCTACACACACACACGTTTAAACGAGACGGGTATAGGTATCAATTGCATAATAAAGAGTATTCCCCCCCCCACCCCGAAAAGTATATATACGACGTGCAAGGGCAGCGTGAGTAGGGGGCAACGTATAAATGCGCACGCGGTCGTTGATAACTTTATCACGCTCAATCGTTACCTTTCGATGCGGGCCAAGGGTTTCTTTTTTTTCTTTCTTATTTAGTTATTTTAAAAAAATAAATAACATAAATAAATAAAAATAAAAAATTTCCCCATTTTAATTGGCAACGCAGCATTTTCTCTATAGTCCGATATAGAAAACTGAACATTCCTCGATTTCTACGTGTATAAAAGAGACACACTTTTTTTTTCTTTTATTTATTTATTTATTTAAAGATGTCGATCGTCTTTTGGGCCGGTGAGTCTGGGCCCGTCCTGAAAGATTGTAGAAAATGCGAAACTGAGTATAGGTTAAAAAGAAAAAAAAACAAAAGAGAAAAGAGAAGACAAACAAAATGAAAAATTGGTCAGAAATTCAACAGATGGAATCCAGTGGAATTTAAATGGAATTAAAGACATCTTTTGCTGCCAGTCAGTCAGTCAAGTCCTTAGCTCGTTGTCTATTCTCTCTCTCTCTCGCTCTCGCTCTCCTCTCTCTCTCTCTCTGGTGGCCACTGCCGCCGTTTATATTGCATTCAACTCACGCGTGAATCTAAAAGAGATCCCGACGGCTGGCTGCTGCCAACCCGAAAAGACTAGACAGACGGGAGTATAGAAGAGGAGGACACACATATAATCCTTTCACGAAAACAAAACAAAACAAAAAAACGAAGGGGAATCAAACAAAATATCTCTGATATATACACGAACAGCTTCGTTCTTCAAACTCTCTCGTAGGGTGATGTTCTTCTCCTCTACACGTATACGTTTGTTCCAGGAATTTCGCCTTTTTCAGAATATATAGAAAATCATTTTCAAGAGGGGGGTTAACAAAATGTTTTTTTTTGCAAGTTAATTTACCTGTTTGTTTGTTGTGTGTTAAATTTAAAAAAAAAAAAAAAAGAAATGAAAATAACTAAACAAGATTGGTCGCATTTCTGATGGTTTGGCCTTTCCCATCGGATGCTTATCGCAATAATGCGAGGTGACAGTTTTTGTTTTTTTTTGTTTTTTTTTCTTCCCGCGGACGGGAAAACCGGCCGTGAATAAGTTGGTCACCTGGTCACATTTTAAAATTCTTTTCGCAAAAAAAAACAAACAAACAAACAAAACAATAGACAACATCTCGTTTGCTTATATTTTGTTTTCTTTGAAAAATCAGGGCGGGATTTATTTTTTAAAAAATTCATTTTGAAATAATCAAGAAAAAAAAATAATTAAGGATTTATATCCGAGTCATTTTTGCCCCCTCTGTCTATACAGTTTACGCCTCAATCATCTGTCTAAACGTTGAAAATAACGGGTTAGAAAGATGCTGCAGTGCGGGTGGGCTGCGTGAGTGGGGCGCCCCGAAAAAAAATCTTTTAAAATTCAATTTTTAAAGAATTAAAAAAAAAAAAGAAAAGAAATCACAACCAACGGGCGACTCTACACACACACACACACACACATAAGCGTTTTTCTTTTTTTTTTTTTGAAACATGATCAATGATGAGGATGATAAAAGACTTTTACAACCCGAAAGAAGAAGAAAAGCGGCCACCTGTGCGCACCTGGTTTTATATATGTTTTATCCATTTTTCTTTTATTCGTGTGTGTGTGTGTGTGTGTGTGTGTCGTAGGTATGTGGATGGCTAGCGGGTTCTTCTCCTTGACCAGAAACTCTCTATAACCTAAACGTAAACGAACAAAAACTGTTTTAGGAGAGAAGCAGTTCTTTTTTTTTTTTTTTCTCCATCCATCAAGGGGGGGGGGGGATCGTAATCGAATCATTATCATTGGTATAAAAACTATAGACGCTTGGGCAATAGAAAAAAAAAAGTTGTGCCGATTTTGCTTTTATAGAACCCGTGTATTCAAAAATGGTCGGCGCATTTTCTTATTGGCTGGGATTCTCCCGATTTCGTTCGTTCAAGTGCGGGACCCTGCCGCCGCCATCATGACCAAATTTGAAAAAAAAAGGAGGCAAGGGAGTAAGGGGGGGGGGGGCTCCGACGCATTCTTTTTTGAAAAGCTTTTTCTTTTTTTTTTTTTTTAAAGAGATGTCCATTTGAACAGTGTCTAAAACTCTTCCTTCTTTTTTTTTCCCGTTCGGTATATAATATGCAAATGTTTCGACATCGATGCCCCAGAGCCAATAAAAAAAAAACTTAACAAGAGAATAAACAAACATTTGTTCGAAAATCGAAATGGACAAACAAAAACAAAAAAAAAAGAAATAAAAAGAAAACGAGAACTAGAGAAACATTAGCTGATTGTGGAACGTGAGTGGGACACGATAATTAGGGTGTAATCAAAGTTCGTAGAGTCCGTTTACATTTTGATTTATATTTTTAATGAAAGAGATTTTTAAAAAAGCCTATGTCACACTTGTTTCTATTTCAAATTTTCAAATTTTTGTTTTGGAAAAATATGTTTGTGCATTCGGCGTCCTGGAACATCTTTTGGCTTGTAGCCAATCAGAATAGGCCACTGAAATTCTTTTCTCTCCATTGTGCAACACAGACCCTGTGTTCTTTTTTCAAAAAATTATATTCTCTTAACATATATATATATTTAGAGCAATTTTCTTTGAACGAAAACAGTATGGCACCTCGGCATAACCGTGTCGTTCCAGGAGATATGCGCACATATTTTTTTTTCCAAAGGTATTTAAAGAAAAAAGTTGAAGAATTTCAATAAATAAAAACACAAGAGGACCCCAACGTTCTTTTCTTAATGAAATTCTTTTTGAAACGTTAAACTATACAGGTCATCGATTACGTTAGGCATTCGACATTTAACACAACATCCAAAATTAACTTAAACACAAATTTCTTTCAATTCAAATATAATTTTATTTATTTGTTTTAAAGGAGAGCAGCAGCTCAAAAAATAAAGTTAGGCAGCCGTGTGCGGTTAACAGCCCCCGGGAATATTTTTTTTTTTTGCGGGAGTACCGAACTGGGCGTGAGTGTGTGTGTGTTAACATCGTTATGTCTGCTCCTTTTTTTTTTTTCGGGGAAATGAGGGTGGGGTGGGAAGACATTTTTTTTTATTCCCCCCCCCTTCTCTTCCTTCCCAAGAAAGACGCTGCCAGACTGCTTGGCTGCTCCGAATGGCCTTGGGCAATCTTCGTGTGTATGCGTGAGCGTGAGTGTGTGTCCGCGTTGCGTTTTTTTTTCGGCCGCCCGGTTTCTCTCCCACCCTGTGTGTGTATGTGTGTGTGTAATACACACGCGACGAGTGATGGTCAACTATGAAGTATAAACGATAGTCTGGTCAGCGAGTATATATAGTATACACACACACACACACACTCACGCTAAAAAAGAGAGAGAGAGAGAGAGTTTGCTGATGCGTAGCGGCTACTTTCGACCTTCTACTCCCGCGGCTGCGTCTCTTTTTTTTTCACGAAAAAAAAAAACTATTTGAAAACGTATAGTGGCTAACGCCTTGTGTGTCTTCCTTTTTTTCCCGCGGTCATTTCACGAACGTCCCAATGTTGCACGGCAACGATTATTGAAAGTGAGCGGTTTTTTTTTTTTCTTTCCCGACTTTCGTGCAATGTGGCACGGCCACTAACATGGCCTCCAACCAAATTTTTTTTTTTTTTGTCGTGAAAAAATAAACCATTGGCCACAAAAAAAAAACTTTTAAACACACACACACACAGGTAACGTTGTGTGTGTGTGAGTTAAAAGAGTAGATTTTTTTTTTTTTTTTCGTTAGAACTCATTATCTGAAAGTCCCTGTGAGACACACACCCAGAGGGGGTGGCTCCGGAAGTGGGAGAACTCGCACGGCCAGACACAAGTTGAATGTGAACGAAAATCATTTTTTCGTTATATGCACACGACATTTTTCGTGTTATACGAATTGAATTGAGTTGACGTCATATTCCGAATTGATTTGTTTGTTTTTATTATTGAGGAATCGTTGATGAAGGTGACGAGGAACGCTAACTTGAATAGAAAATTTTTTTCTTTTTAAAAAAAAATGGGTTTTCAATCGCATTTTTGTGGTTTTGCGTTTCGGAATGGAGACGGGCAAACAACTGGAACAAGAAAGCCTGCAGCACTGTCGACCACGAACAATTTTTTTGGCCGAAAAAAGAAAAAAAAAAAAAAGAAAAATGAAATAGATAATAATAATAGTAATATAGAGTCGTCACAACATCAAGTCATCCATCTTTCTTTTTTAGGGGGGGGGGATGGTTATTAACCGAAAGAAAAAAAGGAATATATATATATATATTCAAATGGGAAATTTTTTTTTGCCTTTAAGATATTGGAAATATTTGATTATTAGAAACGATTGGGATGGACATGGGAAACCTTACGTCGTGATCGATTAATCTAATTGAAAATAATAAAAAGTGGGGAGGGGGGGAGAGAAGAATATTTTTAGCTCTAGAAAAGAAAACGTTAACGGGTCTATCTAATCAGCGTTAACGGAATTTTTCCTGACATCAATTAAAAAAGCTTTTATTTATAGAAATTTTTGAAACATTCCTATTTTTAAATTGTAATCAATCAGCGCGGCTAACTAAATTCTAATCAAAAAGAGGGCAGAGTTCAATTATCATCCCCTTTTTGATGCATTTATTATTGATATTCGCCTAATCTATAATGTCCCCTTCGTGACGCTTTTCATGGTACTCCACTATCTGATCCCCCCCCCTCTCTAAATGAATTGGATTCTTTTACAATCATATTTTTTTTTATTTCAAAAAAAAAAAAAATCGGGACGTCTGAGAAGATTCTTCCGCTCTTGCGTAACACGGAAAACAATTGAATAATTTATTTTATAGATTTCACGATTCACAAAAAACAATTGAGATCCGTCAAACTCTCGGCGCGTGTGTAGAGACGCCAGGCTCGATGGGTTTACGCAACGTGACGTTGAACAACATGCAAAGCAAAAAACCCCCTTGAATTTATGCTAATGGCTACCGGAATTTTTTAAATTTCTAAGAAACCTGGCTATAGGAACATTGTTCTTCCCTTCCCCCCGTTCCATGTTATTATTTCGTGACGCAGATAAATCCGAAACATCAAATTTTTTAAAATAGCATTTTAAAAAAAGCCGCCATTTTCTTCTTCCGTTTTTTATCTTGATGATGTCAATTTCACTTTCTGTATATATTATAATACGCTGTCTTGGGGGGGGACGCATCATGGAGACATTTTGTGTTTCAACAAACATCAAACTTCAAAAAAAAAAAATAATAAAACGATATAATTCTTTTATTTCGTTTTTTTAACGCATTTTATCCTACTATAGGTGAGCGAGAGGATAGTTTCGATCACGTCATCATATTTTAATTTTTTCTTTTTTCTTTTGACGCACAGCTTCAAAAACCCGAAAGAATATTTTTTAAAACCTGTCCACCACTTTCTTGCCAACTTTTGTTTATTTTTCTATTTTACATAATATACTCTGTCCTCTTTTTAAAAAAGATATTTCGATCGATAGAATGTTGAAAAACAAAACGAAAATGTTCCAGGAATTTTGTTTTACCACGTATGTAATCCTGTGGACAACGTTCACATAATCATTCCTGGAATTGTATTTAGTTAGAGAAATACGATGGAACAAAAAAAACAAAACAATTGAATTTTAAAATGTTTTCTTTTTCTTTTTTTTTTAAATTTAAAAACAGCACGGTCTCCAGTAGCGTACGGACTGGAAGAATCAGTGACGGTGAAGAAACAGCAAAGACTGGTGCTACGTTGCCGGACAAGAGGCAATCCAGTGCCGGCCGTCGTCTGGTACAAGGACGGCAAACCGTTGAACGCGGCCAGTAAACGCGTCCGCATTAAAACTAAAAGGTAAATTTCAACCATTAAAAAAAGGCTTCCCCTTTTTTTAAATTTGCATAAATTACGTATGCAAATGTCCAATAAATTATTCAATTTTTTTTTTTTTAAATATAAAAAGACGTCGATCGACGCTGAGGATCCGTTGCGTCAAGGAAGAAGACGCCGGACTGTACGAGTGTCGTCCCAATAACGTGATTGGCTCCGGTACGGCTTCACGATCCAAAGTCACAGTCGTCAAAGTCACTGCCGGCCCGTCATCTGATTTGTCATCGAAGCTGACGGCCACTAACCTGAGGCCAGCCAACGGTACACACATTGATTTATTCTTTATTTCGTGCCCTTTCGAAAAGCCCTTCATCTATATTATACACCCATTCGTTTGCCCCCCCCCCGTCCAATGGAACGTTGATAGGGATAATGGTCTGCCTACATTAAAATGTAATTCATTTGAAAGAATCAGGAAGAATGTAATGGGGATCTTTATTTTTTAGTGGGACCTGGGACCCATATTGACAAGTACGCGACTCTTCTTTAAGTTTCTTTTGTTTTAAAAGAAAAAAATTAGAAATTTAGAAAAAAAAAGAATAAGAGCCGAACGCAGCTGATCATCTGCTGGAACATCCCATCACAGATATAAAGGGGGGAAAAAAAAGGGCCACACACACACGCACGCACACACACACACACAACAAATTGTAGACGGATTGATGCTGACCGAAAGAGGAAGAGAGTAATGGCGTCGGCCGGACCCGATTAATGGGCCCATGTCAAACTCTCCCATTGCTCTTTTCGTGTGTGTGTGTGTGTGTCTGTGTGTGCTTCCCCTCCCCAAGAAAAAAAGGCCCCTTCATGGACAAGATTCCTCTCTCTCTCACTCTGATTATTCGAGTGTTGACATTCAAAGGCGGTCCGTCCGTTTGACCCACTGAATCCTTATTCAGACTCTCTTATATTTGATTTTGAAAATTCTTCGTGTGTGTGTGCGTGTGTGTGTACACGGGGCGCCGACACACACCGGGCCGGGGGCTATTGTCATCATCACCAATCGCTTTTTATTTTATTTTATTTTGGAAAAGAAAAAAAAAAGAAAAATCAAATAGAAATTGAAACTTTTGAATATTTTTTGAAAAAAACAAAAGAAACAGCAGCAGGTGATCTATAAATTTCTGGAGGCGGCCACTGCCCCACCACCCCAAACTTGGGTGGTCGCCTAATATGTCAAATGGGAAACCGATGCTGGAACAGGTATTGCAGTTCCAGCATCGGGAAATCTATAAAAGATGGCCAGCAGCAAACATCTTTGCCCATTTGTGTGCACATGGATCCTTCTTTTCCATGTTGGCCCCCTTTTGCCTGGGCAAAGGGGGGTGTGTCCTGGAACGCAATTTGAAAAAAAAAAAATTTTTTAATGGATTTTTTTTTAAATTGAAAATAGGATCGTCGTCCCTTTGGCCGCTGATCGCATTGCCCTGCCCGATCGACTCGTTTTGCCTCAACGGCGGCACATGCAAATATTACGAAGCTGTCGGCGAACTCGTCTGCCAGTATGTAACATTTTCTTTTTTAATTTATTTACCTTTTAGATTTTGACCTTATTCGACGTTAGAATCTAAACATTCCACAAATTAATTTTTTGTTTTTTGCCTTGGCCTCCAATCTCTTTGGATAGAAAGAAAAACAAAAGAAAATCGATGGCATTTTGTTTTTGTTTTTTAACGTCTCTTCTTTTTTTTTTGTGTCTGTGTGTCTCTTTAAAAAAAAAAAAAACAGGTGCGCCGAGGGCTACAAGGGCCAGCGCTGCGAAAACAAGGACATTTACAATTTAGGAAGTAAGTCGTCCGTTTGGGCCTTTTAAAAAACAAAAACCAAAAATTATTAAATTCAATCCAGTCTCGTCCATGTTCGCTATTTATCTATCCAATTTTTTTGTTTTTGTTTGATCTATTTTTCTCTCTTATAAGAACGGGGGCGTGTCCATTTTTATTTTCAAAATTACCTATTTGTTTAAGAAAAAAAACGAAAAAAAAAGGGACCAATAGTCGCACGCGTTCATTTTTTTTTTTTGTGCCATAAAGACATTTTTAAAAGAGAGAATTAAATGTTTCCACTTTCGTACTAGACTATGTTACAGACATTGGCCGTGTCGTCGGGTCGTATAGACTTATATAGAAGGGGCGAAATGACGTCACGATTTGATTAAACAGAGCTGGTTGTGTGTCTGGGTCGGGGCACACGGGGTTTCGGGGCGAATTGTTTTTTGTTTTTGTTTTCTATTCAGTGGTTCATTTCATTTTTTTATTTTTAAATGTTTAATTTAACCTGCGACATTCGTTTTTTTTTTTCGTTTTACATTTATTTAAATTGTAGAATTTTTTTGAATGAGGTTGCCCCCCCCTTTCGTATAAAAGAGAAAATGCACGCTAATTTTTCACGCTACACGGGATTTATTGATTCACGATAATTTTTTTTTTTGGGGCTTTTTTTTTTCAAATTTCCCTGCATTTACACATCCCAATATTTATTTATATTTGATTATACAAAAAATGTAACTTTTTGAAATGACACGAAAGAGTTGAAAAACGAAAATCTAATGTCATTTAAACTCTTGTGATTCAGCTGATACGTTGGGTGGTGTCGAAGCCGATATGCGGACGCTCGCCTTATATTTAGGCAAATGAGCTGCGTTTCAAAAAGAGAAAAAAAACACAATTTTAAGAAAAAAATTCATCGACGACCCAAAAAAAAAATATGCAAATTTTTGCCAAATGAAAAGAAAAAAAGAAAAAAAAAAAGGAAAATGAAAGAGACGTGCGAAAAACAAAAAAAAAAATAGAATCATCGGTCATCAAAAAATCATCACCAGTTTTTTAGGTAATATACAAAGACGGGCGCTGCGTGTTTGTTTGACACCCGCTTTTTAAAAATTTATTTATTCAAATTTTTTTTTAATTCATTATTATTTGGAGTCGGGCATTTTATTTTTTTAAATTTGTTTTCCTATTTTTAATTGTTGCACTTTTTGCTTGTTCATTAATTATTCTAACCCACCCACTCTTAACCGCTTGCCACATTATATTCTAAATAGCTTCTTTTGTTTCATTTCATTTCATTTCTTTTTATTCCCCCCCAGTTTTCTTTTAATTTTCTCTTTTTCTTCTGTTTTGCTGTACATATTCTTTAAAACTGGCTGATTGATGCACACACCGGCCAAGGTCCAAAAAGCCCAAGTCGCGTCTCTCTTCTTTTTTCTTTTTTTCTTTTTTTTTTTTATCGAACATTCTGATTAATAGTCTGGCGGCGTTTTCCAAGTGCGTTCGTCTCTCCCGAAAAACCCCACAAAAAAAACTTTCGCCATTCTCTCTTTCGAAATTTTATTTTTTTTGATTTTAAAATCCCTCTCGATTAGAATTCTTCATTATTGCAACCCCTATGTGATTTATAACGTGCGCTATTATATATATTTCCAAACAGCTCGTCATTTCTAATTAGTGACGTTAAATGAAACTCTTTTAAGTGACACAAGATTTATTGCTCAAATCACTTCGTTCGGGAGTTCTTGTTTCACGCATTAACGGGAGGTGGGATTGGTGTGTGTTGTTTCTTTAGTTAGACGTCGTATAGATGATGGCGTGATTATACGAGTTTTGTTTTAAAGACACACAACACACACACACACACACACAAAATTAAAGAAAAACTTGTTGCGATCAGTGTTGACTCACCTTTTTGGCCGCGGGAGTGACAGCTAAATGACAAGGACAATGAAAAAAAAAAGTGTGACCTTTCCCTTTTAAAATTGTTTTTTTTTTTTCTTAATCTTATGGATGGTGTATAACTCATCAACGCACATAACTAGTTTACCTTTTGTACTACTTTACGGATGGACGATCATCCAACGCTCCTAATCCTCCTTTTCTTTTGCGTGCGGGCAGACATTGTCGTTCATTTTTTTTTAATTTTAAAACTTAAGAAGTTAGGAATGTCAGGACAAAACAAAACAAAAAAAAGTTGTGAACAGGATTTTTCTATATACATCGAATCTGTTTACAATGATGTACAATGCAAAAGAAAAGAAAAAGAACATATATTACATTGTCCGCTATGTAAATTTTTCGAATTGATTCGTGCAATTCTTTTTGAAAGCAAAATCGTGTAATATATAGTTTTGTTTTTACTAGACAACACCTTGACCCAACCGCTTTTAAAACCTCCCCCCTTAAAATGTAATACATTTTAAATTTTTGCTTATATAGAATTATATCTCGCTGCTTGACATTTCACAGTTGCGCAAGACGGGTTGTCATCACCCTGCCCCCACAAAAACCACTGAACGACATTCTCGCATTTCTCATTCCAGTCTCACCTTTTTAATCCACACACACACACACATGGACATTTAGAAAAACAAAAAAAACAACACACACAACAAGTGTGTATACATATACTCGTCCTCATTCAAATGTCTCTCTCTCTCTCTCAGCTCTCTATATATTATACAAGATAACTAGTATTAGATGTTAGGCTTTTATGTATGTATATATTTTTCAAATGTCCAAGTTTGTGTGTCTCCTTTGACATCTACCGTGCATCAACAGACATTAAATTATATGCTCCACAAAATCCGGGCGCAAAAAAAAAGAACCTGATCGGCTTCTTTTGACTTCTTTTCCACGAACATCTCTTCCCAATCAAAAAAAATTTTCGATGGGGGGATTTTTTTTAAACGTTATAACCTTATATAGAGCAAGCGTGACGAAGAACGAACTGCCGGTCGTGCTAATACCTATTTACCAAGTCGTTGTTGTCTTGACACGGAATATTAAGTAAGGCTTGTGTTGCCGTAACCGATCGCAGTAGTAGTAGTATATATACATTTTTGCACCTTATATCATCTATTATAATAATACGATATACAGGTTTTTATAGAGAAATACGAGAGAAAAAAATAAAATAAAAGGAGGACATTTGACGTACGTAATGAAGCTTACACAACTAGAAGAGACCACAAAATAATAATAAGGGGACCTCAGGAATGTTGAGCGGCACACATCTGTCTTATGACAAAACCTGAAATGTCAGGGGGGGGGGATTTCTCGTCAAGTTTGGCATTTTCTTTTTTTTTAAAGCGTATATTTAAACTAGAAAACTAAAGAAAATGATGACGGGTGTTTCCATTTGGCAATAACAAGCTTTGCCTATTTGCTTTAAAAAAAAATAAAACTCAGTGTATGCAGAGCAGACGTATAAACATTAAACATAGTTTAGGGTTTTTTTTTTAATTTTGTTTATTATGATCTATTCTTCTATATACTCTGTGGAATCTCTCCTTTCATTTCTCTACACATTGTCTTTTCTATATCTCTCTTTTTTTTTCTCCAGAAAATTAACATTAAACAAACAAGTAAACAACAAAAAAATTTACACGACAAAAATGTGACGACTTTTTTTTTTTTTTTAAACAACAAAAAAATAAAATTCCCGATAGGGGAAACAGAAAGAAAAAAAAATATGTAACTTTGTTTTTTTTTTAATGCTTTTCATAATAACGTTTAGTTGTTTGTTTGATATACATAACCGGTTGTCCTACATAGTTGATCTCTCTCTCTCTCTTTCTTAATGACCTAATATCAATAATCCAGCAATCCTATACACACACAGAAAAGACCGTATATACATTGTCAATTAATATCATTTTTTAACCCATTGGCTTTCGTGGAAATTTTTTTAAAATTTTAATTTTAATTTTTAAAAATTAATTTCAGAAATTTAATTTGTTTTGCTGTTTTTTTTCTGATCGGGTTTTAGAGGGTGGCAAGTGCAGAGGAGGAGGAGGCAGAATGATGGGAACGAAGTGCGTGCCGACTTACAATGGCGGCGCTGGAATAGCGGCAGGCGGGACGTCGGGCTCGTTACTGGGCCCGACAGCAGCGGCCGGCTGGGCGGCAGTGCCCAACTCGAACAATCAACTCACCTGGTGGCACTGGATTCAAGCATCGGGCAAGATCGCCGGTATCGACGATGACGACGATCAGAATTGCGGAGCAGATGACGACGATGATTAACATCTGAAAATATTCATTTCTTCCTATTACATACTCGTTATGTTCTTTTCAACTCTCTGAACTGGAACAGCATAGAAAAAAAAAAGAAATTGTTTATTGTCCATCTTGAAGAACAGCTGATCATCCGTCGCTCCAGCTGGCCCATAGTTCGGGATCAATCAACGGTATATATAAATTTTGAAGCAAAAAACTAATGTTCCAGGATGTGTGTTTTAATTTTTTTTTCTAAATTTCTAATTAACAGGTGTTTGTATTTGGCTACCAGGGCTGCCAGTCCGCAGAAGAGCTGTTAGGGGAATTTGTTTTCAATGTTTTGTTTTCTTTGAATCAGGCAATGCTGGAACGAATGTCAGATGATATTGTATAGTCAGTGAAAAAGAACAGTTCGTCAAAGATCCAAGTGTTTTTTTTTGTTTTAAGTGATGAGAGAAAGCCATTTCAGAAAGAAGAGACAACGATGAGACTCTCTAACACGGTGAGCTGATGTTCTTTTTTGTTTTTTTTCCCCGTGTGTGTGTGTGTGTGTATAGTTTGACATGATGTCTATACCCATGTTTATTTGGAACCAGTTCTCTCTCTTTTTTATATAATTATCTATCGAAAACTTGTACACTCCCCATTTTTTGAAAAAAACAAAACAACATCCCATTGATTTCGAAAAAATTGCTATACTCTTAAATATAGACCCGACATTTGTTCTCGTTTTAATCAAACCAGGAAGTCCCCTCCCCAACTTTTTAAATATTTCTTTTTTTCTATTTTGGAATATTTAAAAATTGTTGGTATCAACACTTCTCCGAACACATTTTTATTTTTTTCGGCCTCATTTTGTGTTGAAAAAAAAATTAGATAGGACAAAACGGAAAGAATTTTTTTTTTGTATATCGAGATTGTCATTAAAAGTTATATCCCATATTTAAAAAAATGGTCCCCCCTCCTTCCCCTTCCAAAAGAAAGAAATATCAACATTTTTTTCTCACCCCTGCCTCTTCTTTTTTAAAATTACGTAATACTCTTTGCTTTTTTTTTCTTTTTTAAATGTGCTGATCCACCTGTCTGTATAAACCGCCAGCGGCAGCTTTTTACTTTCCCATTTTTTTTTGCATACCCTTTTCCTCCGATTATGCAAAATCGAAACGAGTAAGGGTTATATGAAAAAAAAAAAAGAAAAAAATTATGTAAGCAAAGTAAAAAGAAAAACCAGACCAGACGAAATCAAAAAAGAACAAAAAAAAATTGAATTATGAAATAGGATTATTTTTTTTTGAAAGTCATAGAGGCTGATTGTTTGAATTTGTTAATGTAATATATATATACTATATATATATAGTACTTAAAGTTTTTTTTGTTTTTCTTACACGCATTTTGACATTAAAAACAAAAATAAAATATTTACTTATCCACCACGCCCCTATATATCCAAAGGACGATGTTTGTTTTTTTTAAATTGACATAGAGATCGAGGAGTGTGTTGATCGCTTTGTTTTTTATATGCCCCTCCTTCCTCGATATTATTGCGCTTTTTATAAACCCACGGATTTTTTTTTCTTGTTGCAATCCAGAAAAGCGTTTTTTTTTTATTCTATGTGTGTGTAATCAATTGTATAAAAACTGAGAAGAAGAAGGAAAAAAAAAAAGGAAACAAAAGAAAGAAAGCCAACGACAAAAGGAAAAAGAAAAAAAGAATAACGAAATTGGGGTTATCACCTTTTGTTTGTTACTTTACTTTCTTCTTTTTTCTTTTTTCTTTTTTCTTCTTTTGAAAGGAAGGCTTTTAAAAGTAAAGAACATGAGGACACAATCTCCAATTGTTTTATTCGCATTGTTATTTTCTACCATTCTCTTGAACTTGTGTGTGTGTGTGTGTGTGTGAGCGTCGTGTCGTTTGCGGGCGTGTCAAGAGTTAACTCTCGTGTATAGTCAAAACAATGGCGGCTTTTTTTTTCTTAATATATATATATATTTTGCTTTTTTAATAATTTGATATGATATATATATATATATATCTTTATCCATTTTTTTAAAAAAACCTCTTCAGTTCCCCCCCCCCCTTTTGCTCGTTGATTATTCGTGAACGCTGTTTGTTTTTATTTGATTTCACGATTCCAGCAATAAGTGACGACACACACAATCTTTAGCAATAGAAATTATAATAGCGAAGGCTACCAAACCAAATCCAATCCACCACCAGATAACTGATGTTCCGTGTCTTTTTGATTTCTTGCTCTTTTTTATTTCCCCGGTCGCCGTTGGCCAATGTCACACGACAGTACGACACACACACACACACACACACAAACACACACACGTATATATGTATAAAATATTAGCGCTTCAAATGTTACTATACACGTCACACGAATTTTGAAAAAAAAAGGAATTGCTATAAGAATAAATCAGTTTTTAAAAATGTTTAAAAAAAAACGAAAGGAAGAAAAAAATGAAATTTAAAAAAATATATATTTGTCCAATTATGCCAACGCAATCAAAATCCGAAACACTCCTGGAAAAAAAAAATTATTGAGCCGTTTTTAAAATCATCGGTCATTCATAATGAATATTATATATTTAACAAAAATCACAGCGACATCTTAATACAATTAACTTTTCCCACAACGAAAATCTAATCGTATTACAGAAAGACACATACACACACACACACGTGCAATAACAATTACTAATACTACCCTTCGCAGTTTGATTATTATTTTTATTTTTACAGGGTTTCGATGATTTTCTTTTAAATAAGTCTTTGTCCTTTTTTTTGTAAGCAAACATGTATACATCTTTATTCGCATATTTGTGTTTG
The DNA here is from genome assembly GCA_013167095.2 of Daphnia sinensis. Taxonomy (NCBI): domain Eukaryota; kingdom Metazoa; phylum Arthropoda; class Branchiopoda; order Diplostraca; family Daphniidae; genus Daphnia; species Daphnia sinensis. The sequence continues at coordinate 6,647,953 of CM023196.1, read as the reverse complement.
TTTTTTTCTAAATTGCGTTTACACACACACACACACACACAAAAACTGTGTATTATAGATTCTCTCTTGACGTTTGCGTTTTTTTCAGTTATCGTATAAACATTTTTTTTCCTGTTTTTTTACATCACCGTTTTTTCTTGTCGTTGATTATTTGATGTTGTCCAACCCAAAAAAAAACAACAAACAAAACAATAATAATTAAAAAAAAAAGAAACAATATGTTTGTTCTTCTTTTTATTCTTGGCGATTCTTCTTTTTTTTTAAATCAATTATATATCTTCATCGTCTATATTTCATATAATTAGATTTAACATTTTTCCTTCTTGTTCTTACCCCCAACATTTAAAAAAAAAGAATGAATTAGGATGTTTTTTTGTTGCATTGTTTGTGACATATACTCGATACGCCCTCTCTATTAAATATATATATATATGTATAATTATATATATGTATTTGCAAACTACGCACACCAAATGAATGTAAATATACTCTAGTGGACAGTATATACCAATGCGGGTACACTTCATTATTTTTTTCCCATTATTCGCCCCGTCTGTTTGCCCAGTCCCAGTAATGCGGATACGCGATGCGCATTTGAATAGTTTTAGCATAATTAGACGCGATTTCATTTTTCTGCATAAATTAAGGAAGAAAAAGAAAATCACGAAATGGAAATTATATTTCTTCTAGCTGCCCAAACGAATCGAGTTTGACGGCCCTGTCTATATTTCCCCCTGGAACTTGTCATCGTGTTCATCACTGGGCACCGCGCTCAAAGCTAAGAAAACGCACACAGTTTTTCCTAGGAATCTGATTTATTGATATCTTGGTATTCAGCTGCGTTTTTAGCTATATAGCTTCTGGTTAAGTTCAGTTTTTTTTTTTTATTTATTTCTATTCTTTTTTTTGTGTTCTGACTTTATTCCTCGAATTGGCGTTTATAGGAAGAAAAAAAAAGAAGAAAGTCCAGCTGAATTCCATTTCGGAATAAGAAGAAAGAATAAAAATACGATGCTGCCATCAGCTATATTGCGCCATATTCACCTTTCATCGGGCGTGAGGCATTTGTTTTCGCTAAAATAAACAACAAGAGGAGGGCCCCCCCCCCACACACACACACATCAACAGCATTTGGATCATCGATGATGGCGATAGTTTGAGCGCATGCATCAACTGGACACGCGCGGGCGGGCATCAATAAATAAAAAGAGAGCCCGAATGCTTTTCCAAATGGATGGATGGATATAGACAGTGTAATCAGTTCGATGAGCTGCACAGCTGTTCGCTTGCTGATCTTCATCTGGAATTTATTACAAGAGGGCCCAGCAGAGAGAGAGCCCAGTCGGCAACAGGGACGACTGGTTGATTGACATAATGACCAGACTGTTGGAAAATTATATACCCGGCAGTTTGAACGCACAAGAAGCGCATCTTTTTCTTTTCTTTTTTTTTTTGCGGGTCGCCCCGTTTTTTTTTTTATTTTACGATGCATAGCCATTTATTAGCGTATATGGTACACACACACACGCACGCACGCTAGCATGGGTGCTGTATATATGCGCTGCTGTCTGATACGTGCCTTGTCCCGTTGCGCGCGCGTGTAATACTTTCACGTTGAGCATTTGAATTATTCCGACGTCGAGGTATTCCTCAGCTCAGACTTAAAGGTTCCTCCTCGTCGCATGCCATGACCATATCGAGGGAGAAAAGAGCGAAGGCCCTCTTGTATATAGTAGAGCGAGCTATCGCATGTCCCAGTGTGTCCCGTCTCTTTTTTTTTTTCCTTCAAGTTCAAAAGTCCCCCCAGCGTGTGTGCACGCGCTCGCGTTTGTTCCTCTCTCTCTTTCTCCTTCTCTCTCTCTTTTTTTTCTCTCTCGTATAGACCGAGGCTACTGGTCGATGCATTCGAGACGGGACTTAAGTGGCTCGCCTTTTTGCTATATGGCTCGGGTCGCACGGGTTCCCGACCGGCCCCGTCCAAACTTGGCAGGGCGGCGGCATCTCCCAACGCGCATTCTCTCTCTTTTCTTTTTTTCTTTTTTCTCTTCCCCCTCCCGGCTTTTTCTTAACTAAATATACAGCACACATAAGTCGACAATGTGTGTGTGTGTGTGTGATGTGTGGAGAAAATGTAAATGCATAAAAAAAAAAAACTGCGGCAGTTTGTTGTTTTTTTTTCTTCTTCCGCGTTTTAGGCAAACAACATCAGAATCCAAGTGATGGATAGAAGTCGGATAGAGAAAAAAAGAAAATAACATGAGCACAAGAAAAGCAAAGTGGCCTCCGTGAGAGTGCGCTGTGTCTGGCTATATAAGTCTATAATACTGGTTCTCATTGCGAATAGTCTAAGTAGCTCGGTGTCGGCACTTTTGTTTCACTCAACCATCTGTTTTGCCACATAGCCATTTAGTAAAGAGCTGCTGGATATGTATACGCCACTATTGGCCGTTTGTAACCGTTTTCCCTTGAATTTTTTTTTTTTTTTTTGTTTTGTTTTGTTTTGTTTTCCACAGCGTGATGCAACTAGCCATCAACAGTCTAGCCCCTCTGGATTGAGCAAACGAATCAAAGCGTTGCGCTGTTTTGTTTTGTTTTTTTTTTCTCTGAAAAATGCTATCAATACGTCTCAGTCCGTAAGGAATAAGTTTTGTTTTGTTTTGTTTTGCAGTAAAGGAATTTTATCATTCCAATGTCTTTGAGAATGTATTAGTCGCTTTTCTATACGGCTAGAGATAGATGACATGGGGGACACAATAATCTTGTGTGAGGAGAAGAAATAAAAAAAAAAATAGAAACACTCTCGCTACTTGAGAGTGTAATATGTTCGGAGAGCACAGCTGTGCTGATAAACGTCCAATCTCTTTTGCCATTTGTTACGACCTTTTCGAAAAATAATTGAACCATTTACCTACTTTGTTTTCTATCTTTTTTTTTTCTTTTTCGATTTTAGATTAGGTTCTTTATTTTTTTTTTATTATTGTTTTTTTGAAAATAGTAGGTCGAACTCTTTGTGGAAGATTCTAGTGCCAATCCACAGATGGCAAGGGCAGTTGACAAGTCTCCACTTGGGAGAAACTAAAGAAATTCCTAGAGTTTTACTGGTTCAATTTAATTGAAAAAAAAACAGCAGAAACAAAAAACAAAAGGACGAAATGATTGACGAATGAGATAAAGCTGTTGCGACAAGCTAGTGTCTATACATTGGGATGTGGGAACGCGGCAAGAAATGGATTCTACCACTAAATTACAGTTGAATTTCTAATACCATCCCTGGAACAGATGTTTTACAGATAATCGTCGTGTTGTCACCACGCTGATTACCCAGAATCGCTAATGAAGAAACATCACCTGTTGAAAAAAGGAAGTCTTGAACTTGAATTAATGTGCTAATCACTACAGCGAATGAGATTGTGCGTGTTATTTGTAAAACAGGATTTTATTTTCGTAGATCTTGAGTAAACAAAGATATTTAGTTTACTTATTCCAAATTCTTTCTTTTCTCTTTCAGGAATTTAAAGGATTTTCTGTACGGCTCGTCGATCTGGTTCGGTTGCGCTAAGTACGCGATGCGTAGTATTCACGCTAGATGACTCTTTGGCGGCATCAACTTTTACCCCTAGATGGCATTGTGCTACACAGGACGGCGGGACGCGTACTTTCTTTACATCATGACTAGGCCTATACATATTGCAGAGGTGGCTAGGGCGAATTAGAATATTTAAAATATTTTTTATTGTGCAGTCTAAAGCGTGCAGTAAATCCTTGTCGTAAGTACAATAAGTTATCTATAAGTTATCTAATCGTAAGTACAATAAGTATAAGTTATCTAACTTCGTTATAGACAAAGTTAGGCAAATTGCGTTCCACAGTTGATGGATATTCACAAAATATAGGTTGAGCTCATGCGAGATTTCCGTAGCAAATAATGGATTTCTTTTCTAGAGGGTAAAATTACCAAACTGTGCTAATCTTTAGGTGCAGTTCCTATCCACAGGCCTGCAGAGTGCATGAATAGACAGTGGAAAAAATCTGCTCATCGTTCTAATCTGCACAATGCTGATGCTGGCGTCAAGTAAGCAATCTTTGGAATGATCTATCAAGAGTAATATTTTTTAAATATTTGGCTTTCAGCTGTAAACCAATGGTGAAACATCTTGTTTTAACCAACCAACATCTTTATTTTAGAAACATGATGGTTTAGGATTATTGTAAAAACTGATGCAAGAGCATGATTTAACCTTGAATCACAACTGTTCAGAGGACTAAGTTCTCCAAACACACTGTTTTACCTTCCACACTTTAAGGTGGTTTTTTTTTTCATTTCAGATTGGCTGAAGGAAGGATACTGTGGCTCCTGTGTTTTCCTGGACTGTTCGTGGTAAATTTTTGAATGTAAGATGTGAAAGTAAGATATGTTAGTTTCTGACAAACTGATTATAATGGCTTTTTGGTATTTTAATAAGGTGTGATGTGGGAGCAATTGATGCAGCATAGTTGATACGCAGACTGCTGCATCTGAGTTTACTTCCACTGTTCTAGTGCTGTGTATGTTAAGTTACTGTGAAGTTTCTCCGGTATGTTGGCTAATCTTTATTTAATCCTTCATCTGTAGGAGTGTAGGTGAATTATAATTCAACAATTTAATTGTAGGGTTACGTTCACTTCGCTTGTCAGCAGCAGAGGTGGAGAAAATTAGTTGTTTAGATCATAGAAACTAATATTGAATGTGTTGTCTCCATTTTAGATGTTTTTGTATCAACAGATGATGGTCCTACTGGAAGGCATTTGGCATGACGTTTCCAACGCAATTTACGGTGAGATTACAGTAGCCATAACATTTCACAAGTGTTACTTGGTATCCCTTCTCTTTGTCAGCGTCAACAGCGATGGCGAGACTGGTATTCTGGATATTTGGGTGCTGAGCAGGTGAATTTTTGAAGACACTTGAGCAACCTGCATTGCTGTTATTGGTCTTCATATATCAGGCATAATGCTGATTGCAACATTAGGAACCGCTTATGGGGGGCAACCGGACCATTTCGGTGTTTTTTTAACTGTGGTGTTTTCATACGCAGGTTGTCGCTTAATCAGGCATCGTCCAACCCAATACCCGTCGTTCTGGAAAAGTAGTGTCGGCTTGTGTTACTTTTGCTCAGGTATGACCAATCTTCATTTGATAAAGTTATTATTGTAGCCCATCAGTTTTTTAAACTGTATTTAGTAGGGAGGAATTTTTTTTGTATGTCAGGCTGACTAGTATATTGTGGAGCCTGTTATTTTGTAGGGATAGTCCAAGTTACATAATTAGGACACTTAATTAAATGCCCCTTTTTTTAGTTTTGTCGTTACGTGCAGGTTTGTTGGCCTGAATTCCATCGAATCGATTGATTGGGAGCTTATAGATAGTGTAGTGAAAATAGGGTTTCGATGCCGTAACCAGACAATATTAGGATTCATAAAATTTTTCAATATACATTGTTTAAATATGAAGTAAAATTGACAATGGGAGAGCCATGTCATTGGCAAGTCTCTAGCTTATGAGTCTCAGGTGTGTATACCAATCTTGTCTCATTTACCTTAGGTTATTTTCTATGTTTTCAACTTGGCTACTTCTTTATATCCAGATACTGTATGGAGGCAACATCTGTTAACCTTTTACACTTTTAAACTGCCACACACTACATGAGTCACTGGTACATTCAGATCTTGTCCCATTTATATTAGATTATTTGCTGTGTGTTCAACTTGCTACAACTAAGAAACCAACATTGACATGGATGGATTTGCTTGTATGAACCTTGTTCAACCTTAACTAGTATCTAAATCACCAATTTTCTTTATTGCAGCGCTTGTTGCAGAACAGGAAGACTTACCCTTCAGCCTTCACAGAGCTTGGAGTTTGTCCAGATGTAATCATGAATCTCTACGTATTTCCATCTTGCTGACAGTCGGTAAACTGATATGGCTGCAAAAGCCGGGCTCATGGAAGAAAAATTTCACTACGGCATCGCATTCGGTGGATCAAAGGTTTGGATTTTAATATTTAATTTGGGATTTTGTTATGTCATAGTTTTATTATACGGTAGGCCCAAGATGACAGTGAAGAATGGATCATGCATGAGTACAATTATCAAAGCAAAACACTTTCGGAACAACATGGGAGCAGCTAACGACTTACATTCATTTTGGACCTGTACTCAAGCGAACCCAGATCTTATTACAGCTGTGAACGGATTTAATTGGCTTTTAGAATTTTAGGTTTATTATCAAATGTTGAAACACATGGTGCATGCGCGTTCACATGGACCTCGAGCTTTCTAAACACGAAAACCCACAAAAGGCCGTGTCCGCGATGGAGGCCTTCATCTTGGTGAAACGGAACGCGATTGCCTGTTCGCATTTACGGATCTAGGTTCGCTTAACTTCGATCATAGATATAATTCAAATTTTCTGATCGGATTTTGTTTTTGCAGTATGCTAATCTTGGAAGAAGGATGGTCTCGAGTGATGCGTTTGATGTCGATGTCGGCAATCAATGTGGTCTCATGGGATATTTTGGTTGGTGCCACTAGCAAATCAAGTGCTTCAGTTTCGTCCATTCGTATTCCCTACGCCTGCAAGCTTCTCTTTCAAGAACTTCAATCGTTGAATATTGCACCGCGTCTCAAATTGAACAAGTATTTGACTAAAATTGTGGTAAATTCCTACATACATCAAAATTGGGTAAACATTTCAACATTTAAGGGGTTAAATTCAATAACTCAGCCCTAACCTCAGTTTTCTTTCAAAAGGCTAGGAAACAATAGTGGAGGCCAACATGATAAGGTGTTACAACTGAAAAAGTTTGTTACAAAAAAACCTTAATTTATTGATATTATGGTGTGGATGTGCTATGGCAACCACCCAAATCTACTTGTAAAATGGAATATCTGGGTTTGCTTTCGATATTGGTTAGATTCATTGTCTTCCAGTCTGTTTTCTTTATTATGCAAAACATTCATTTTAGATGTTTCTTGAAGTGGAAATTCAATTGACTTAAATATTTGCACATATGAAGGTGAAGTGTCAAGACATACGAGTAAGACAAGATGGAAAACGTAAGCATGGTGATGATGTAAAGTATATAGATATATCTTATTTTTGCATATAACATTGGAAGGTTAAAATTGACCTTTTCTTGTGTGTTTTATTCTTTCTTTTCATTTGTTTTTTTTTTTTTTATGCAGACTTTTGGAATTGTGGGAGACGGGCCTAACCAATTTTTGGGTTTACAATTTGTTTCCTCCAACTACTCCCAGGGCCGAACAGTGTTTCGTGGAATCCACACGCAGAGTATGTCGCAGGACTACTATTCAGTTGTCTGATTTGGCTAGTGCGGTAGTGCCTCCCTTATCTTGGGCATTGGAACTGGATTGGTGGTTCTCAGTTTCTTGACAGAGCTGTTGTATTCAAGATTTCGGTTGTGTACATTGCCTTTGGGTTAAAGCAACCAAATCACCTACACAATACCGTAAATGAGAGTACTGGTTGTAGTAATTCATCCATGTTTTGCTAATAAGCCCTTGCAGTACTGGATCTCACTAGGTTTCTCCTTCTGCGAAAAGGTAGTGTAAAAGCATCCCAAAATACAATCGTAGATGGTAAAACCATTACTGTAATTAGAAATACTGTTTTATGTAAAATTAATCTTTAAAGTAAACTTTCTTTATTTGAATTTGAATACCTAAATCCTTTTTTTTTATGCAAGATCGAAGCATACGGAAAAGGCGAAAGCATTTCTTTTTGTTCTTATCTGTGACTTAATGTTTCAGAGCATTTAAATATTGTGCATTTTTTCGAGGGATTTTTCTTATGTTCTTTCACAGGAAATTCAAAGGATCAAAACTTTTTGTTGACTGTGTTTGTATGAATTGGCAACACTGCGCTGCGGTATGTTACCTTTCCGCTTTCCCGCCTTTCTAGAGATGTCTGCAGTAGAATTCGTCAAAATCGTCTTTTCAGTTCATCATTGGATTTCCTCGAAAATGGATACATAGGCTGAATCGTATAAGCACATCTTGGGCTGTGGTTGTACAAGTTAAGTCAAGGTATGTACTTAATCTACAAACAACATAAATTAGTGTATATTCACATATCCTTTGGAACCTTAGACCTGCAGACTGTGGAATGCTGACCTGTTATCTGCAGTTAATAATCCAACTGACAAAGCTTAAAATTGGTTGGCGTCATGCAAATCAATTCAAGTGTGTCTCACTCTCATTTGTTAATCCCATCTTTTTAACAATAGCAGACAACAATTAACTATGGACATCTAGTGGACAAATTTCAGACTAATTGAATGTTGACATCCCTTAAATGACAGGGGGTAGGGCATAGGGTGTGACTTTAAGTGATCCATAAGTTTGTTTTCTTCGCTACTTTTTGTGTTCCCATCAATAATTCACCTGTTTACTAAATGTGTTTTATACTATCTAGTAAGTTCAGTGTTATGTGTCTGTTGGAGAAAGAACAATAAAAAAAGTTTTTTTTCTGTCTCACAGTTTCCCTTGGCCAACCAAGCCATCGAACCACAAAGTTGCTAGCAGCCCAGGTTTGCCACTTTTCAACATGCTATTGCTTTTAGAGAGGTACTCATATTCTGCCTGCTACCAAACCAATCGGTTTGGTTCCTTTATTCACTATCAAGGATGAAACAATTTCGAACTAAAACCACCAATGATGTGGACACTGGCAGTAAACATACCAACAATCGAGGTAAATCAACAACATAAATTATACAGAAATGAATGCCATGCTTTATTCTGGTATTGCCTATTGGCTCACAGCCTCATGTTACAGAATGCTGATGCATTTAATTCAACAAGAGCTGGACATTTACTTCTTCGACACCATCATCCTTTTGGATATTTCAAGTTTCTCTATCACTGTCTTGGTGTACACTTTCGACGTCAATTCATTCGTAAGTTACATTTGAAATTGCTTCTTGAAAATTTAAAATGCTTCTATCTTTGTTCTTTATTAGAATAACGCCATGGCTTAACAAAAAGCAAAAAAAGACCAAAAGCGATGCAGCTCAGGAGCTCAGCAACAGCCCACGGCGATGAAGAGAGTTCACCATGGTACATCGCCGACGTCTTCACTTTGGCCATCGCCTCGTCGCCGTCTTAGACTTCGCCTTCGCCTTGGCCATCGCCTTTACGCCTGTCTTCGCGTTTGCCTCTCCGCCTGTCTTCGCCTTGGCCATCGCCTCGCCACCGTCTTCGCCTTCGCCTTAGCCATCGCCTCTCCGCCCGTCTTCGCCTTGGTCATCGCCTCGTCGCCGCGCCGTCTTCACCTTGGCCATCGCCTCGCTGCCGTCTTCGCCTTCACCTTGGCCATCGCCTCGCTGCCGTCTTCGCCTTCACCTTGGCCATCGCCTCGCTGCCGTCTTCGCCTTCACCTTGGCCATCGCCTCGCTGCCGTCTTCGCCTTCACCTTGGCCATCGCCTCGCTGCCGTCTTCGCCTTCACCTTGGCCATCGCCTCGCTGCCGTCTTCGCCTTCCCCTTGGCCATCGCCTTGAACAACGTCTCGCCGTCGTCTTGGATTGGTATTGTTTTGTTTTGTGTCATTTTGTAATGTTTAAGTTAACCCGTTGGCTGCCACCCGTTTGTGTCCCATTTTTTTCGTAGCTTGTAGGGACGGGCCGCGCTGTTCTGCTCCATGGTCTATTTGCCATGGGGTGGGACAGTCGCAAATGCCCAAGATTCGCCTTCGGGCGCTGTAGGCAATGCACCATTAGGGACTCTCTTTGTCGGTTCGGTAATAGATTCCAGGGGTGTGCATTCCCGTAATGGAGTCTATTACCGTGCCAGCCCGGACTTGTCTTTGGACAAGTCCCACCTTTGTCGGGGATCCTTAGGACGCGACGCCTAGTAACTGTAGTTAAAGCAACCTACGGGTTGTATGGCCTGGCAGCCAACGGGTTAATTTAGTTAAGTGTTATTATATGTATGTATGTATTTCATGTGAAATAGTGGTGGAATTGTGGGATGGAGGAGGGCAATAAAACAATTTTTACACAATACTTCTTTTGTTGTATTTCATTTTTCACATTACGATAAATACCAAGAACATTGGAAAACTTATTTCACAAACCTTTCACAAAATCTTGTCATCGATTGAGCACATGACAAATCACGCCTGTTTACAATTCTGCAAAGACTTTTGTTTTGTAGTTGAAAATTCAAAACAATGTTCAGAATTTCACTTAAGGAATTTTTCTCCTTCTTACATGCGATTGAACAATCCATCAATGCAAGAATGATACTAGAGGTTGTTTATTTGAAGTGGCAACTGGCAGCAAAACACCTGTGGCATACTGGCACTGCATTTTGATACAGAAAAGTCCTGCGCCCATCACCAACACAAGAACTAGAGTACGGAGACCTAGAGTACAGGTAAAATAGTAATACTGTTAACAATCAATTGTAACATTACCTTATGATACATGCAAGAAACTAGGACATTTAGTTTGAAAAAGAATATGAAGAGCTGTTTTCTTTATACAGGGCCATTGGAAAAAAATTGGCTGCATCTCACTAAACAAGATGAAAACTTGGCTTAGGCAGCAACTCAAAGCGAAGAGATCAAAGTCGAAGCATGCCCAAGCCATGCTTCGACTTTGAACAAAATGAAAAAGTATGGTACAATGTTTTGTAAGAAACAAATTATTGCCAAAATACCTTCAATAGAGTATGATTTTACTTTCAAATGGACCGTTTGTAAAGCACAAAATAGAAACTACGCCAAATTCCAGGTAAAACCACGCGACATCAGCAGTGTAATTTTAACCAGACATTTATTATCCAACTGTTCTTTGTAAACGCTAAACCCGAAATGAAACAGCTGTTAGTCCCATAAAAAGCTTCTGAGTTGCCTTCTTCTCCCATAGATGTCGCTTTCGCGGGATTCGCGCTTCATTTGTTTTTACCAGCGAACATGGGAAATAAGAAAAGTTCGTCAGTTTGTCATTGAATTTTTTCGAAAGTGGTTACATAGGTTGAATCAAAAAAAGCACATTTTGGGCTGAGGTTGTTTGTTGTCGTATCTCCTCGAATTTGTTCTATCCAGCCATTTGGAATATAAAGCTGTTCACCTTTGGTAAAATGTTTGTTAAAAACTTTTTTTTTTTCATAAAGCATTCTAGAAATAACTTCGGTTTAAAAGGATTTCATTTTCTAACTAACTGCCAGCAAACTATTACCGGGGTTAGTATTGTATGAGTTAAATCAGTTTGGTTTTGGATTTTACTATTTTTCACCACGATGTCTGTGTTTGTGATGACAAAACCTTTAACGGGAAAGATTCAGCAAGAGGATTCAAGCTGTTCAGTTGTTCAAAGGATGCACATTGTAAATCCAGCAGTTGTTTTGGTAATAAAAAAATGCTACATTAATTTTTGCAGTGCAGAAACTAAATGCAATTTCTTTCATAGGTGTAACTGTGATTGTGGGATTTTTTAAAGTAGTCAGTCACCATAGTTAGTGGGATTTAATATTGTGGCCATTAAAATGAGGTATTCTGAGATTAGTTCTAGTGATTTTGAAACAATTTGGACTTGATATGGTTTTTTGGCTTAGTGTAAGGAACTCAATATGCTAGAACTAGCACGTTTTGAACTTCTGTGTGGACTGATTCTGAGAAGCTGCAGTACCATATGAGCACCTGACAAAACTGAATCGGAAAATTTTCCTTGCTACATTTTTCTTGGATCCTTTACTGTAAGTTTGTTACAACATGGATGATTTTTGGTTATATTTCTCCATTGTTTGAGACAATCACTCTAAGTTTGTAATAGTCGTTAGTGGGTTAAATGGGTTGTATTGACACTGAGATTGCCAAATCAGGCTTGTTAGTTCAGCCGAGTAAGAATGTGTGGGTAATTGGGGCAAGTCTTAATGGAAGCTCTTTTAGTTGCACTTCATTAACACATTAGAATTACTTTCATACTACCATTAATAAAGGAGGTCTGGTAAAAGAAAGAAAGTAGAGAGAAGTTGTTGCTATTAGAAAAACTTGCTGTTTCATCTAACTTTTTTATTGGTGTGTTAATAAGAAATGTTTACAACAATCTGCTTTCTTACAGAATTCTTCACATTACATTCATCATGGTCTATGATTCCCACGATTTCACCATTGTTACCTGACTGGGATTGGAACTTCGAACCCAAGGCATTCAGCATTTCAGTCTCACACTCTACCACTGAGCTATTTCAGGTACTACATTGAAATCTAAGTTTTCAACACATTAAGGTAACTGTGCCCAGTAGTCAATAGACTACCAAATGTCATTGGGGGGGATAACAGGGGGGGCTGCCAGGAAGGTATCGCTCTCGCATACCAACTCGAAGGTTCATGGTTCGATTCCCGATGTCCTGGGCTTCCAACCTTCCCAGGTGTCTACCTTCCACGTCTGCAAGTCGAGTCGAGATACTTCCCCGTTACGAAGTAACGGGATGGATATTTTGGCACTAATTAATGCAATATCCCATAAAATTTTTTAAAAATCTCATTTTGTTTTAGCGACGTGAGAGATCTGAAACTTGAACATCAATCTGAATCTATAGATAAGTGTACCTAAATTTGTAACATACTTTAATTCAAGATTAACTTTGTTATTTATTACATATCTCGCATCCTTCAGGATTTGAACCTGTAACCTTTGGCGTCCCATGCTAATGCTCTGCCACTGAGCCACGAGACATATATTCTTCTCGTCTTTGTTTCCTTGTTACTTAACTTTAATAAATTTGGACTTGTGGCTTTTTTCGTTTATCTTGGAGGTTCTACAACGTAACTCATGGCTCAATGGATGAGCATCGGCGTGGAATGCCGAACATCTAGGGTTCAAATCCCGAATGAGTCAAAATTGAAAATCCAAATTGCTAACATGAACGCTTTGAAATTACATCAAATCTATGTTCAAGGGATGATCTGCATTACAAGTGAAAACCAAGATAAACAATTGAAAACAATGCAGCAAAGTTATAAATTTTTTTTATTTTTTCAAATTCAGCGATTTTTTTAAGTGTCCAACCAAGGCAAAGGCAGACTCTCAGAGTCTACCTCTGCCCTGGTTGAACAACCCCCGGGGAGATTACCCGGGGAGTGGCTAAGAGAAGCCGGAAAAGGATGAAGAGTGATGATCGGACAAGTTTTTACGTGAGCGATTAACCGTTAATTCGGATTTGTGGGTAGCCTCTTCGCCCTCCAAAAGTTATCATTGAGCTGGAGGACCCCCACGTCCCCTTTCCGGACAGCGCACTCACAACCTTTACTGCTGATCACAGTAGGGGCATGACCCCCTACGGGCTTATCACAAGTCAAGGGGAAACGGGGCTACGGAAAAGAAGGGAGCCCAGAAATGCACTTCAATATTTTTGTACAAATACCGTAACATGAGAGATAATACAAGAATCCGGAAATCTTCGGTCGCCCTTTCAACATTGCACATATATTTTTTACAGTAAACCTCCATCAATATCCTCTTGAAAACCACCACAACTGCAAATTTAGATTAAAGAAATAAAATGTTCATATCATTTTGTTGATACACTTACTTAACACACCGAAACCATATTGGCAAACTTCTCGGGAATTGCTTCCACAACTTTGTGATTATTTTATCTACATGAAAGAAACAAAGCATGAAATATTAAAAATTTCTAAGTAAAAAATACATTAAAATTGGTAAAACACCTACTTAATTGTAATCCAGTTTATCCCACTCAAGTTTCTTTTTCACATTCACAATCACAGTTACACCTATGAAAGAAATTGCATTTAGTTTCTGAGCTTCAAAATTAATGTAGCATATTTTTGTTACCAAAAGAATTGCTGGATTTACAATGTGCTTTCTAGGAACGATTAACAGCTTGAATCCTCTTGTTGTATCTTTCCCGCTAAATGTTTTGTGATCACGAACAGACCCCTTAATGAAAAATAGGAAAACTCAAAACCAAACTGGGTAACTCATAAAATACTAACAATCGCAATAGTTTGCTGGCAGGTAGTTAGAAAATGAAATCCTTTTAACCCGAAGTTATTTCTAGAATGGATTATGAAAAAAAAAAGTTTTTAACAAACACATTATACCAAAGGTGAACAGCTTTATAGTCCAAATGGCTGGATAGAAGAAATTCAAGAAGATACGCCAACAAACAACACTTACGATTCAACCCACGTAACCATTTTCGAGAAAATTCAATGACAAACTGACGAACTTTTCTTATTTCCCATGTTCGCTGGTAAAAACAAATGAAGCGCGAATCCCGCAAAAATGACATCTATGGGAGAAAAAGGCAACTCAGAAGCTTTTTATGGGACTATCAGCTGTTTCATTACGGGTTTAGCGTCTACAGAGAACAGTTGAGTAACTAATGTCTGCCTGTCTGGTCAAAATTTCACTGCTGATGTGGCGTGGATTTACCTGCAATTTAGCGTAGTTTCTAATAGACGCTTTACTATAGGTCCATTTTATAGTAAATTCATACTCTATTGAAGGTATTATGTCAATAATTTGTTTCTTACAAAGCATTGTACATACTTGTTCTAATTTGTTCTAAGTCGAAGCATGGCTTGGCTTTGGCAGCACGTTTTCATCTCGTTTAGCGCAGCCAATTTTTATTCCAATTGCCCTGTATAAAGAAAACAGCTCTTCATATTCTTTTTCAAACTAAATGTCCTAGTTTCTTGCAAGTATCACGAGGTAATGTTAGATCGTTAACAGTATTACTATTTTAACTGTACTCAAGGTCTCCATACTCTAGGTCATGTGCTGGTGATGGCCGCAGGACCATTCTGTATCAACATGCAATGCCACAGATGTTTTGCTGCCAGTTGCCACTTTAAATAAACAACCTTTGGTATCATTCTTGCATTGATGGATTGTGCACTCACATGTAAGAAGAGAAAAAAATTCCTTAAGTTAAATTCTGAAGATTGTTTTGGGATCTTAACAACAAAATAAAAGCCTTTGCAGATTGTTAACAGGCGTGATTAGTCATGTACTCAATCGATGACAGGATTTAGTGAAAGGTTTGTGAAATAAGTCTTCTAATGTTCTTGGTATGTATCGTAATGTGAAAATTGAAATACAACAAAAGAAATATTGTGTAAAAATTTTTTTATTGCCCTCCTCCATCCCACAATTCCACCACTATTTTACATGATATACATACATACATATAATAACACTTAACTAAGTAAACCCGTTGGCTGCCAGGCCACACAACCCGTAGGTTGCTTAAACTACAGTTGCTACGCGTCGCGTCGGAAGGATCCCCGACCAAGGTGGGACTTGTCCAAAGACAAGTCCGGGCTGGCACGGTAATAGACTCCATTCTGGGAATGCACACCCCTGGAAATCTATTACCGAACCGACAAAGAGAGTCCCTATTGGTGCATTGCCTACAGCGCCCGAAGGCGAATCTTGGGCATTTGCGACTGTCCCACCCCATGGCAAATAGACCATGGAGCAGAACAGCGCGGCCCGTCCCTACAAGCTACAAAAAAAATGGGACGCAAACGGGGTGGCAGCCAACGGGTTAACTTAAACATTATAAAATAACAAAAAACAAAACAATACCAATCCAATACGACAGCGAGACGTTGTTCAAGGCGATGGCCAAGGCGAAGGCGAAGACCGCGACGAGGCGACGGCGATGGCAAAGACGGCGACGAGGCGACGGCGATGGCAAAGACGGCGACGAGGCGACGGCGATGGCAAAGACGGCGACGAGGCGACGGCCAAGGCGAAGACGGCAGCGAGGTGACGGCCAAGGTGAAGGCGAAGACGGCAGCGAGGGGACGGCCAAGGTGAAGGCGAAGACGGCAGCGAGGGGACGGCCAAGGTGAAGGCGAGGACGGCAGCGAGGCGACGGCCAAGGCGAAGGCGGCGACGGCCAAGGCGAAGACGGCGACGGCGAAGGCGAAGACGGCGACGGCCAAGGCGAAGGCGAAGACGGCGACGGCCAAGGTGAAGGCCAAGGCGAAGACGGCAACAAGGCGAAGGCCAAGGCGAAGACGGCGACGAGGCGAAGGCCAAGGCGAAGACGGCGACGAGGCGAAGGCCAAGGCGAAGACGGCGACGAGGCGAAGGCCAAGGCGAAGACGGCGACGAGGCGAAGGCCAAGGCGAAGACGGCGACGAGGCGAAGGCCAAGGCGAAGACGGCGACGAGGCGAAGGCCAAGGCGAAGACGGCGACGAGGCGAAGGCCAAGGCGAAGACGGCGACGAGGCGAAGGCCAAGGCGAAGACGGCGACGAGGCGAAGTCCAAGGCGAAGACGGCGACGAGGCGAAGGCCAAGGCGAAGACGGCGACGAGGCGAAGTCCAAGGCGAAGACGGCGACGAGCGAAGGCCAAGGCGAAGACGGCGACGAGGCGAAGGCCAAGGCGAAGACGGCGACGAGGCGAAGGCCAAGGCGAAGACGGCGACGAGGCGAAGCCAAGGCGAAGACGGCGACGAGGCGAAGGCCAAGGCGAAGACGGCGACGAGGCGAAGGCCAAGGCGAAGACGGCGACGAGGCGAAGGCCAAGGCGAAGACGGCGACGAGGCGAAGTCCAAGGCGAAGACGGCAGCGAGGCAATGGCCAAGGAAAAGGCGAAGACGGCAGCGAGGCAATGGCTAAGGAAAAGGCGAAGACGGCAGCGAGGCAATGGCTAAGGAAAAGGCGAAGAAGGCGACGAGGCGATGGCCAAGGAAAAGGCGAAGACGAGCGGAGAGGCGAAGGCGACGAGGCGATGGCAAAGACATGAACCGACGTGAAGACGTCGGCGATGTACCATGGTGAACTCCCTTAATCGCCGTGGGCTGTTGCTGAGCTCCTGAGCTGCATCGCTTTTGGTCATGTTTTGCTTTTTGTTAAGCCATGGCGTTATTCTAATGAAGAACAAAGAAAGAAGCATATTTTATTTTCAAGAAGCACTATCAAATGTAACTTACAAATGAATCGATGTCGAAAGTGTACACCAAGACAGTGATAGAGGAACTTGAAATATCCAAAAGGATGATAGTGTCGAAGAAGTAAATGTCCAGCACTTGTTGAATGAAATGCATCACCATTCTGTAACATGAGGCCATGGGCCAGTAGGCAATACCAGAATAAAGCATGGCATTCATTTCTGTATAATTTATGTTGTTGATTTACCTCGATTGTTGGTATGTTTACTGCCAGCGTCCACATCATTGGTGGTTTTAGTTCGAAATTATTTCATCCTTGATAGTGAATAAAGGAACCATACCAATTGGTTTGGTATCAGGCAGAATATGAGTACCTCTCTAAAAGCAAAAGTGGCAAACCTGGGCTGCTAGCAACTTTGAGGCCTGGCCAAAGGAAACTGTGAGACAGAAAAAAAAAACTTTTTTTTTATTGTTCTTTCTCCAACATACTCATGACACTAAACTTACTAGATAGTATATAAAACACACTTAGTAAACAGGTGAATTATTGAATGGAACACAAAAAGTAGCGAAGAAAAACTTATGGATCACTTGTACCGCTTGGGCTCACACCCTATATGCCCTATCCCATGTCGTTTAAGGGATGTCAACATTCAATTAGTCTGAAATTTGTCCACTAGATGTCTATACTTATTTGTTGTCTGCTATTGTTAAAAAGTTGGGATTATTTACCGAGATAAATGAGAGTGAGACACACTTGAATTGATTTGCATGACGCTAACCAATTTTAAGCTTTGTCAGATGGATTATTAACTGTAGGTAACAAGTCAGCATTCCACAGTCTGCAGGTTCCAAAAGATATGTGAAATACACACTAATTTATGTTATTTGTAGATTAACTACATACCTTTCAACTTTTCAAGCTTCTTCCCAGCAGCAAGTTGAAACTCCTGAAATCAAAGTAATACAGTTTTTAAAGGGTGACATGATCAGTAAACAACATAACAATTACCTTTAGAATAATTCAGACATGAATCTGGAGGCTGATTAATTAATTATAAAATGCTTTCACATTGAAGAGTCACCAAGCTTTTACAACTTCTTCACAACGTGAATGTTTCTGTCAGCCATCACCCCAGCGGCATGAAGCATTGCCCATGCTAAAGGCTGCTAAAGGATTAGAAAAAGAGGGAGTTAGCTGATTAGGTAGAATTGAGTAGGTAGAATGTTGCAAGCGTTAATCAGAAGAAAAAATTTGAATAAATGTTGTGATTACTCTGTGATTCCATTGGTCGTTTTTTTAAATTGATGAATGATTTAACAACACACGACATTTTCTCAGTGTGAATCCCAACGTGCAACGTCCCTGAAAACTTACGTTCTAATTATTTAATGACACAATTGTTATTTCTGACATGGTTAAAATATAAAATTTCGTCGGTGTGGACAGTGAAATAAATGATAGCAGACGAAATTATACAAAAGACGTTGTCAAGGAGACGACTTCTTGAGAACCAACATTCTCAATCTCAACTTCGGGCTACCCATTCGCTGCCTGCCTATCCACGGCATCAAAAAATGTAAAAGGTTTTTGCGGGTTTCGAATTGGGTCATGGCTCGATGATGAGCTGCCTGCATCCATGAACCTAGGGGCCACGGGGAGTCTTACGAACAACCTACGAACTACCAATTCTCTGCCAAGTTACGGGTTCGATCTTGATATGTAGTGAACGGTGCTACTAGATCAAGCAGCGTCTGTAAATAGTCTAGTTGTTGTGCTGGTGACATACGTGTAGTTTTGTTATTGTAGTGTGGTAGTGTCGTGTATAGTTTGCCTTTTTTTAAAGGCGTCTTCTTTGAAGCATATCTTGCACTGGAACAGTTGAAGCATATCTTGAGCGTTGCGTTGATGCAGATACGATGCGTTGAATCTTGAATGATGAAACACATATTTGCATGGGGAACAATGAGGAGAGGTGGGCGGGAAGGAGGGCGGGAGGGATGGCGGGAGGAAGGGAAACTTGGAGGTGGCGGGAATCGAACCTGGGGAAATTAGCATACAAGGGAGTGGCGATAAGCCGATAACCACTGTGCCAGGACCGCACATCCCAAACAAAACGTTCTTCGGTGGTCATCTGGTTAAATACCTTTCTTGTAGCATTATTAATAATTGTAGCATGGCTCCGTGCTATAGTGCGCGATTCCCATGCCAGTTGACAAAGGTTCGAATCTTAATTGCTTAAAACATTTTAACGTGGTTTTTTAACGTTGCTTAAAAGCGACAGGAATTGAATTTTTCAATGGCAACACAGATAGGCAAATAAACGCCATTTGTTAAAATCTTGTAACTTCCATCACTACAGTATTATACAATAACGCTGCTATTATACTATGGCTTGGAGCAAAGGACAAACGGAAAAGCCGATGACTTTTAGCTACGGACAATGGTTTAGCCAAATGACGATGTCGACCGCATCATTGATCCTATGATGCAGTCGAGGATTAATGTGGAATAGTTCTGTTGAAGATTCGATCGATTACTCGTTATATGAATATTGCTAGCCTATCTCGTATAACTGACACGTGTTTTACCCGTAATATAATAAATAATAAACGCATGATTCTTACCAGAATGGTTGCGGCGTTATAAATAACACGCCATAAGTCACTTTGTGGAGTAGAGGCCTGATTAATACTTATTTTCTTTTGCCTTTTCTATTTCGGGGCATGATTTAAATTACTTGGATTTGGTGAGCTAAGGCAAAATTAAGTCCTCTTTAGGATATCTTCTCGTAACCTGAAAGCATAAAGCCAAGATGTAGATGTGACTGATTAATTCAAGGATTCCAAGGGTTAATTGAAGACACTGAAACAAGCATAGTACACCAGAGGAGAAAGTGTTCTAAAGGAAGTTTCATCTTGCATACCATAGACCGTTAATTTTAAAATCCTAGAAGACAAAAATCTATACTTACTTGAATATAGAAGTGAAGTATTACCGTTAGTTATTTACAGCTTCAGTACGAGCACTCCTCCATCTCAGTCACACTCACACAGCAATGACGAATGACTGCATGGAGCTAAGCACTAAGCAGTAGCCTGTAATAGAGTACAAAGGAGGCCGTTGATGCTTGGCTGTTCACTAGCCTACAGAGGAGAGCTAGTCCAATGGGCGGAATTGTTACAAAAAGCAACTTTCCCAATCACAAATGAAATATTAAAATCCACACCTTTGATCCGCCAAATGTGATGCCGTAATGAAATTTTTCTTCCATGAGCCCGGTTTTTCCAGCCAAAAGTTCAATCTGTTTTCTGACCGTCATGCGAGATGGAAATCCGTGGGGATTCTTGATTACATCAGGACAAATTCCAAGCTATGAAGGGTAAGTCTTCCTGTTCTGTAACAAGTGCTACAATAAAGAAAATTGGGGGTTATAAAAGGTCCATGGAAATCACACAACGAAAGACATTAACCGGTGACTCCTTTTTTACCATGTCGACTGCTGAACTTGTCGCCGATTTCAGGTCGCCGGGTCTGCCGCAATTGGATTTTAATAATGGTTGCCTCTTCGGCATTAGAAGAAACATTTCTCAAGAAATCTTGTTTCTCTACATAAGAAGGAATCGGTCCTTTGGATCTAAATTAGAATTAAACAATAAATTCTAAAAAGCTAAGCCTGTAAATCTGTACGAGCTTACGTGATGGGCACGTATAACATATATTGTTAACATATAACGATCATCGAGATACTTTTAAACGTGATTAGAAATAAGATATTTAATGTTAAAATAATGTAACTAACAATTTAATGCATTAACTGAAATAAAAAATTGAGGAAAAATATTAGCAAAAAGTGATAATACACTTAAAAAATCTTTCTTCTTGCAACAGAGAATTGTGGGTCTTAGCTTAGTGCACGAAAGATTTCGTTGCAATAGTGAAACAAATTCCTTATTGCATCGAAAGATTTCGTTGTAGCCTAATAGGGGAAAAGGCCTAATAGATTCCACCATCTTGTGTGTCGCGTAAACGAGTGTTCCTCAGGTTGGTGTGAAAGAATGGCAAATTTAAGTGCATTAACGAGTAGCCCAAAGAATTTTGAAAACGGTACACTGAACATTATTTACCTCCTCGCTTAAGACGTCGCGAATCCTCGAATTACTCGATAATGGCAGATCTACAGCGATCTACAAATTCTACAGTACATCGGTTACATTATAATTTACATGTTACAATACATTCAGATCGAAGTTGGTCTGCTTATCTATTGGAAACGATTAAATCGATAACAAATTGTCAAATTCGTCTGCTCCTTTTCGTTTACAGAATACAGATTAGCAATTTTTAAGGCAAAGTTATTGTTTGTTTATTTCTCCTCGTGAATCCCTTCCTTAAAAAGAAAAAATGGATCGACCGACTCGGGAATTTGCTTTGCAGTTAATGGCGTCTAAAGATAAAATGGAGGCGGATCTTGTAGCCTTAATGGATATTCTGAAATCGGTATTTGAGCTGGTATTGCAACAGGAAATTCTTTAAGAGGCTAAAGATGTCTTTCTCATTAGAATAATACTGACATGATGCAGCCTCTAGTAGATAACGAAGGATTTCCTCGTTCGGATATCGATGTTTATCAGGTTCGAACTACGCGACACAAAATTATATGTAATACATCAATTATGATCCTACTTGAACCCTAATATTAACTTGACCGTATACATTACCAGGCCTTAGAAATGATTTGAAGAATCTAACTCAACAAATTGAAGTTGTGTTACATGATCTACATGCTCAGCAGAGGGAAGGTGCTGGGATGGATGAAAAAAAGACATCTTTCTTGAACGAATATGATGAGCATTCCACACCGTTTGCCAAAATTGGAGCAGTGACAGAAGGATCCCCTGCAGAAAAGGCAGTATGTAAAAAAAAGATATGACTAAAATGTTTTCATTCAGTGTTGATGTGTTCCTTTTAATTAAAGGGGCTTAAACCAGACGATCTCATTCTCGGATTTGGAACATTGCGGACCAGCAACTTCAATAACTTGAAAGATGTAGCACAGATTGTCCAGCACAGGCTAAATTGTGAAATTCCAATATGCGTCCGTCGTCATGATGAACTGATACAAATAACCCTCATTCCTAAAACCTGGAGCGGTAAAGGTTTCCTTGGATGTGTTGTGTTACCCTTCGATGCTGTTGATCGCTAAATGTTTTCAAGAAAAATTTTGTTCATCAATTTCTTACGCCAATTAAACATTTAAAACCGAAAAAGTGCTCTGCTTTTATCTTGAAGGCACTCTTTCTTATTTGTAAAACTGCTATTTGTGAACTGTGGCGACAGACATGAATTGTTTAACCGGTATCTCTTTTATTTCTTTGTTATTTGTGTACACAAATGGTGTTTTACCAACACGTTAGTTCTGTCAGTCCTTGCATTAGAAAGATAATAACCGGGGACTTGAGTATCCCATATGGTCTAGTGGCTAGGATACCTGGCTTTCACCCAGGAGGCTCGGGTTCGATTCCCGGTATGGGAAATTTTTTCTTCGAAAAAATTTTATGTATATAGCACGTAGTATCGCTTTATGTATGTTTTCTATTAATTATCTTTTTAAAATTTGTTTCACAGCTTATTCTAGAGGTAAAGCAGTCAAAGTTTGATTGTACCTCGAGTGTAAAAGTGCAGAAACAAGTTAAAGTTCAAAATACGTAAACCGCTAAGTTTCTAATGTCATATTCCATCAAAAAGTAATTCTTCGAGTTGAATTGTAGCATTTTATGGAGTGCTGTTCGGTTAAAATAGTTTCTGTGGAATTTTAGGTAATAAAATTTTATCGTTTAGCATTTGATAGTGTAAAAATCGAACTGGAGATGCAGGGTATCGATCCCCGTACTTCTCGCATGCTAAGCGAGCGCTCTACCATCTGAGCTACATCCCCGATGTAATATCTTTCTACCTATCAATCTAAAATACTGTTCAACACTTGCTTATTCAAAACCACACAAACAGGAATCTGTCGGAACTTTACTATTCCACCCCAGATTTCATCAAACTACTATTCCAACCAATTACATGAAAGTCACGCGTGGTTCGTCAAGAGTTTCTTCCGGTACGTTTGATTTGCCATGGAAATCGGTTACGGCGTTCTCGTATAGTGAGTGGAACAAGGCGTACATTCCGTACTACAGGATATTTGATTAGGCCCGAACGCACTAGAATTCCAATCCAATACAAGAGTAACCTCTATCTCCAGATGAAAGGACATTCTGCTGTGCTTCACTCGGTTAGCATTCGCCGTTGTCACGCCAGTTGAACTATCAACAGTCATTGACCTTTCAAACTGGCATGGAGAAAGCTCTATTTGGCCAGAGGATATGATCTGTTCAATAGATCATCCCATCCCTTAGCCCTTTTGTCATTTATCTTTGGATTTTTTTTTTACGATATTTTTTTTCTTTCGGCGTGGAAACGTTTTTACGTGAGGAAGGGTAAGTAAAATTAGCTATATAAGGGCATTAACGCCCCCATCACGAAACAGTATTCGTCCGACTGTTGAACCTTACGTTTGCAAGTCTTAACTAAGTCGCAACAAGGAAAGTGCAGCTTCAAGAAGTCTCTAGGCATGAATTTGCCTACTGATTCTCCAAATAGGTACGATTGAACCACAGTGATTTTGACTTAGTTACTTATTACTTAAGGTGAAAGCGATTTGCTAAGTAAATTACGTTCGATTCTTTACGTATTTGTTGTCACTTGCTTTGAATAGTAACAGTAGTAATATTAGCATTTCCATTCGTCTGAATTTTACTTTGGGTTGAGACGGTTCTTAAATGTAGTGATTGGCATGTAACTAAGAAATCAGAACAAGTTCTTCCTTCGTGATTTGGCTATCCAGTCAAGTATCTGCTACATTAATTTTCGAGCTTCCTGATTTCACACATTGTGGGCTATTCGTAAAATTTGTTACATGTTTTGTCCTCTTTCTTCTTATTCTACTCGTTGAACCGGTTAGCGATATACGTCGAGTCAATCAAAATCCAGTCTTTCCATGTTAAACATACCTAGCTCTTTTTCAAAAGTCACCACATCGCAAACGGTTGTTAAGCGAGAAAGATCATCCGCACATCAGTTGGGAGGTTTGTTCATTACCTTGGTGAGCATTAGTTTGTTAGGAAAATGATTTGTGAAAAAACCGAATCATTCATCGTTGGAACGATAATGGAACAAAACTGGCAATATTTCCTGTCTTACATTTGTTTTCATTTTGCATATTTAATGTCTAATTTTTCACTCGTCCGTTATCTTCTTTGTGCAACTGGGCTCACCCTCTTGATTTCAGCATTTTTCAACACTCTGTCGGTAAGCATTACAATTTAATGTCGTAATTTTACACGTTATATAATACAGCGTAGTCTACTAGCTTTCACTTAGCTGAAGAAAGAAGTTGCAGTTAGTTTATAACGGTTTTTGGCGATCTAAAAAGAATTAGACCAACTTCTTAGAGGGGAACAAAACTTGTTCTCAAAGTAACCTGTTTTTTTTTTTTTAACATTTCAAGTTATGTTGCGCATGCTTACTTGTAATATTCTAATGCTCCAAAGTATTTCCTTCTATCCCATTGATGTCCATACCAATTGCTAATGTTCTTTTTAATTCTTTTGTTTTAACAAATACCACGGACCGTTGTATTCTACAGATATCGTGCAAGGGCCGTGGTGTTCTCGTCACGGGATGTGATACGGGATTCGGACACGAGCTGGCCAAGAAACTGCATTCTTATGGGTTCACTGTTTTTGCCGGCTGTCTCGATGGGAAGAGCAATGGAGCCATCAGACTGAAGAGATTGGGTGATGAGTCGGACGACTTCATGTCATCGCAGTTGATGTCACTAGTCAAGAAGGTGTAGACAAAGCTCTCCAATATGTCGAGGCTAATCTTCCCGAACATGGACTTTGGGGCCTCGTTAACAATGCTGGCCAGTCCAGCAGCCCTGGATTTTTGGAATGGACGCCAATGAAAGTTTACGAAAAGGTATACAGATGGTACCCTCTTTCCACCCCAATTTTAAGCTTCTGAATCATTAGCTTCCATGAATTATATTCGAATTTCATTACAGGTGATGGCGGTTAATGTATTTGGGGTCATTCGCGTGACCAATGCGTTTTTGCCACTCATTCGCAAGAGCCAAGGAAGGATCGTAAACGTGTCTTCGATTTTGGCTCGTACTTTATCCCCATTTTCTGGCTCCTACACCATCACGAAGAACGTGATTGATGCGTATACGACCATTCTTCGTCTCGAGATGAAACGCTTCAATGTCAAAGTGGTTGTCGTCGAGCCGGGCAACTTCATGACGGCCACCAACTTCAGTACCTGCAACGGTCAAGGTGGATTTGCCTTCAATTCTCGACGCATGTGGGATCAGTTGGACGAAAAAATTCAAAACGATTACGGGAAGGATTGTTTAGAGCGTCAAATATTCGTTGCGGAAAAGTTGGTTGAAATGTCTGTAAGTTTATCACGACGGACTGGATTATGGTTTCACATTAATAGGCGATTTTATTTCTAACTTGAACGTTTTTTTTGGAATTTCAGGAAGGAGAACCGAGTTACGTCGTGGATGCCATGGCGAGTGGCATTCGTCGCCTGTATCCTAAAAACCGATATTTTATCGCTTCGATTTCTGAAAAAATGATGGCGTGGAGTATGCAGTATTTACCTCTTTGCATCAGCGATCTTCTCGTCGCGGGAATTGAATCTCACACTATTCCAATCGCCATTGTGCCATACATCAAGTACATTGTATTGGTTCCTTCATTCATAATCCTACTTTTGCTGGCTGCCGGACTTCGTACGATCGGTGCTTAATTGTCTTTAATGCAGAAAAGGTGACTATATTCCATTCAATCTCGATCTGATTGACAAATTTTTAAAAGGAAAACATCTGTCATTATGTCCGTTGTGTCTTTTCCCCGCCAGAGATATAATGAAGTTATGCTTAATATATAGTTATTAGAGGAAATTAACTTATTGTTTTGTTTAGTGTCCGAAAGTTCCAAATAGTTGGACCGGAGTCCCATTGGGAAGGTGATAAGTGTGAACCAAACGCGGATGTAACATTGTTCGTGACGAGCTGATGTGATCCTTTCTCTCATCTGGCAGTTGATTCAAGGTGATGAAACTGAAAGGTTCTAAAAATAAGTAACTATTTCGGAGGAAAGACAGTAATATGATCAGAACTCACGCTGCAACCGGTTTTTAATAATGATAAAGGATGTTACGGTGATACGAGTTCGATGACTTGTGTGTTAACGGATATGCTGAGCTGATCCGCACCCTGTCCTGGAACACTTATCTAAACGAGGCAGTCAAAAGCAGCATAAAATGGATGAGCTGTAAAATATGCGTTGGGACATAAGGCCAGCGTAGTTGACAGACACTAATTCATATACCAATTAATTACTGTATGTCATTGTAGCTCCTGATTTAAGGACATGGTTTGGCTTTCTATGTTATTTGCGCTCAATAACGTTGGCGTGGAGATAGAGGGATGTAAGTTATTGACAATTTTTGGTCCACTAATTTTTCTTTAACTTTCTAAACCAAAGGTTTAGAAAATAGCTAAACCTTTGGAAAACGCGGGTTATACAATTCTTCGTGCGCTGTTGCATAGCGTGAGTGATTAAATCCGAAAACTAGATTGAATTTGGTAGACTTGTTTTCGATCTTAGCCCTTGAGCACTGACTATTGTTGACGCACATGTGTATTTTAGTTTTGGTCTTATGTAACGGTTTTTATTTTTACTTTGTTTATCCCTTGTCTTTTGGTTGGCGCATTAGCTGTAGTGAATTTACCGTTATTTACTTAACTTGATCCTCGATGAATCAAGTCATACCCCTTTATTCGTCTTGCTTGTCTTGCTTCTCATTATTGTAGCGCCTTACTTGCATGCAAACTGGTTTACATTTTTTTGTTGCATGGTCTCATTTACGATGGAAAATCAAGTTTTGCACCGTGGTCCACTTATAGACGGAGTTTACGTACTATTTGGGTGAGCATTAGGCGTAAAATTAGAATTTAGAAAAAGGTTATCTTTGAATTTGTTTTTAAAATGCGTTCTTCGTTCGTTCGGTAAGTTCAAATTGATTATTGGCTTATTGCACAGCGATCTAATGTCCAATGCAACCTAATCGTAGAATAGTGAAAATGTTGGATTTGTTTATTTGTAGTTAGAATTCCCTGGTTCCATGTGGCAAATCGTGAATTGTTTTCAAAATAGCAACACTTTGATTTACATCCTAAATCAAAATGCCCTAAACCAGTCAAATGGTGCCAATGACCCATTCACGTTCAACTCCACCTTGCCAGAAACCGGAAAGTCACGAACACCGTGAAGAAAAACAAAAAACCAGATTCACCATCCTCCAACAGGCTGGTTGATTCTCAGGTGTATTTCCCTCGCAGTCTACCTTTAGATTAACCGGTTATCGATACATGTACTACGTCCAGTCAGCCCGAATAGCAACACGGCATTCAAAAGACTCAATTTGTTCTTCAACTCCGCGCAGTGTACGTGCAACAACCGGCCGAGATAAGTTCACTTCTTATTTGCTAGTTGACTTGAGACTCATCGATGCATCACTCATCAGAAATGAAAATTGTGGATTATCAAGAAATAGAGGAATTTCTTTCCCAAATAATTGTGCAGTTGCGACACATTTTCAACTGGCAATTCTTCACGTCGTTTGGTTTAATCTTTTTCGCCTATTTGACAGCCAACTTTACGCTCGGAAGTTATTTACTGTGCGGAATCGGACTCGCTCTGTTAATCACCACGTATAGAAACTCAATCTCGGTAAGCAAAATATGATTTCTTCATTGAATTTTAAGTTTAAAAAAAATTTTCTTTTTGACTTAATCACGGATAAGGTATCGCAAGATGGGCGAGCTGTTCTCATTACCGGATGTGATTTCGGTTATGGATATGAGCTGGCAAAGAAGTTGCGCGCTAGCAACTTCATCGTTTTCGCTGGTTGTTCAGGACGTGAAGAGCAATGGAGCCATTAGTTTGAAAAATTTGGACAATCAAACTGGACGGCTTCACGTTATCCAAATGGACGTCAGTAATCAGGAAGAGGTGAACAACGCACTCCAGTATGTCAAGAAACATCTTCCGGAGAACGGCCTGTGGGGTATCGTCAATAATGCGGATGAATCCAGCTGTCCAGGCTTCTTGGAATGGTCTCCTATTGAAAATTACGAGAAGGTAATAAACAGGAGTTACGTAAATCTATTTCCGTAAAAAACTAAGACGTTCGTATTGTCCTTTTTGATGGGTTCTCATGGGGTCAAATGATTAATGTTTTAGACGATGGCGGTCAATTTGTTTGGTGCCATCCGCGTGACAAACTCGTTTTTGCCGCTCATCCGCAAGAGCCAGGGGAGGATAGTCAACGTGTCTTCATTGCTGAGTCGCGCACCATCGCCTTTTAACGGACCTTACGCCATCGCCAAAAGTGCGATTGACTCTTATTCGGCCATTCTTCGTGCCGAGATGAAGCGCTTCAACGTTCAAGTCGTCGTCGTTGATCCCGGCAGCTTGGCGGA
The DNA here is from genome assembly GCA_013167095.2 of Daphnia sinensis. Taxonomy (NCBI): domain Eukaryota; kingdom Metazoa; phylum Arthropoda; class Branchiopoda; order Diplostraca; family Daphniidae; genus Daphnia; species Daphnia sinensis. Next base: position 6,619,402 of record CM023196.1, on the reverse strand, counting down.
AGGCGCCAATTTCAATTCCGCTAAACGAGAATTCACGCGCACGATTCGCCGTACGTGGGACTTACTAGACGATGGACTCCGGCTGGATTACGGGCAAACTTACGTAGAAAAACAGATTGAAATCGGACAAATGTCTATGGAATTAGCCGTGAGTTAAAACACCCCTTTTTTAACTTTTGTTTCATTCTTTTTCTTGTAATGGGTTATTTGAAACGCAACATTTTTCGTGAAGCAGGAGACAGACATTGGCTCTGTTGTGGAAGCCATGGTCAAGGCTGTTTCTCAATTGCATCCCAAGGATCGATATTTTGTTGCGTCATTAGCGGAAAAATGCGTCGCCTACGGAATGCAGTATCTGCCTCTTTGGTTAACAGACCGCCTATTGCCTACGATGGAAGCGCAAACGTATCTCAGTTATCTATCTTACTTAGAACCTTTCATTTTAATTTAATGAGTCGTTTATTTATTTTAAGAAATTCAATTAATAACGTTTAGCGTACGGGTGATTGGCTAGTTTGTAGTTTTGTCCTGCGTGACCCGCGTTTATTTTTTTAACTTTCGTGCTCGTTTCTCCAGAATTGGAAGTGGATACATTATTTTCAACGCTTGATTTGGGTTTGTATATTTGATAATATTTGTGCTTGGCCTGAATACCGAGGTGCAACCAAAAAAGGATTCCGCAGCTTGCATGGTTGATAAACTAATCAAGCCAAGCAAGAAGAGCATTGTTTTGGCGCAGGTATTTGTCCATCGGCTAGGAATGATAAGGAGAGGAACTGGATTGTTAACCCTTAAGCTAAACCCACTTTCGACTGTCACACAATCCGACCATGAATAATGTATGGTCTCTCAATCAGCTTGGGCGGAAATGTATCACATAGCGGGAACTTGATTAACTGAATAAAATTCTCTGCAATGCGTCCGCCGCTTGCGCAAGAATTTGTCAAACAGAATTCTCCAAAATCTTGGTGACGTAATGTATTCTAAAGTTATCCTCTGTTTTCACTAGATGGCATTTACCTTTCCAAAACGAGAGCATTTTTGTGTGTGTGCACAGGTTGACAAGCTTTCACGGAACGCGGAATCGGCCGGGACTCACGACAACAAGAAAAAAATTGAACGCGGAAACAAATGCCAACGTGTAATGAATGATGCGCTACGCAAGCAGTTGGCAATCCATTTCTACGAGTTCGCAGTACCGCCCTGCTGTAAGAGAATCCTTCATCATCAATTAAGACTCGTAAAAAAAAGACCCAGCACAAAAGGTTATAGCTAAATAGCAGCCAGCTGAATCCGCCTACGATTCACGTGAGGCATGACTCATCTATTATGTGGCAACTGGCGATCCATTCACAAAGTGTTAAACACACCCGAGCAGTACAACGACCGTGTCTGTATGTAAAAAATAATTTTTCATAGCTTTTTATAGGTGTGTGCCCATGCCAGAGGACTTGCGCGTCTTAGGTTTAAATCATATACAATTACAAATGCAGACGACAGTCATCCGCTTCATAACCATTTGAAATATTCTTTCTCTTTTTCTAGGAAAAAAATTTAAAACCATTGCGAAAGGGATGTGGAAATGTGCCATAAGCCACGCTAATGATGAACGCCCATTTCAGCTGAGCACTAAAAGTTCATTCCATTTCGGTGTTTGAAAACACGGTTGATGAACGCAAACGATTCATCCCCTAGCAGATATTTAAGGAAAAAATGGGGCTGCTTGTTATACCTGCCATAGAATGAACGCCCAAATTTTTTTTTTGTCTGTTGCTCAACGGCCTTTCATATTCTGTTAGGTCATTGCAAAAACGAAACATGTGTGCTGAGACAAGAAGAAAAAAAATTTGGGCAATCTACGAATCCAAATATAGCCGCTGGGACACGCTTAAGTTGATTGAACTCGAGCACGGCACAGGGAAAAGAGAAACTTGCTCTTATAAAAAAAAAGGACTAGGGGGATCTTTACGTATATATTTATACATACAGAGCAGGCCTATATGGAGCTGAAAGATTCAGTGCTTCTGGGCTTGTTCCGACAAAGCCTTAAAAAAAGCGCCATAAGGCCCCTACTCAAACTTTAATTCTTCTTTTTTAAAGATTTTAAACCAGAAAAAAAAGGCTATATACATTGGAGACAAAGATCAAAAGACCGCCTAGTTCAAGATGGGCGGAGATGGTTTTATTTTTCTTCGTCAAATGCACTACACCGGAAACACAGAGTCCACCTTGATCTTGTTTCCTCTCCATCTTCTTTTTTCTTTTTTAGTTAGTTAGTTAGTTTTTTTCCTTCATCTAAACAACGTCACAGTAAATAGATCGGGGGTTCTGGGCAACTGCTGGAAATAGCATTTTCTGTTTTCAGTTGCTGGAACACCACACAAAAAAAAGTCAAGCTGACAAGTCCCTTTTTTTTCTTCTTCTCTAACGCTCGTTTGGCAAAAAGCCCAAAGGAAAAGCGTTCACTCAATCGTTTTTTTGGTGGGGATCTTTATTCTCGTCCAACGTTTTCAAACGATGCACTTCGTCTGTGTCTAACAAAGCGGCGGTACTTTTGTAAGTATAGATGGTGTTGTTGGCATTCGCAAATTACAACGAACGGAGCCGAAAATGTTACAACGCCAGCTGGCGCATTTTTTTCGATCATCGTCCCTGTTTTGCATCCACTACGTCAGACGCTCGGTGAGCTATTTGTAAAAAAAAATATCTACACGGGACAATCGAAAATAGAGACACGCACGATTCATGGCGCAATAGGGTACGTACGTACGTCTTAACCGCTAGCAATGTGGTTATTTGCAATAAACATCCTGATTTGACAATTTCCCGTCGCTAGCGGGGGACAACATTTTGTTATACGATACATTCGAATAAAACTTGTCTTTTCTAGTTGCGGAGATTGACGCAATCAATTCGAAAGGGAAAAAAAAAGTCATCCGACCTCCATTCTTTTTTTTTTAGAAAAAAAGGAGACCATGGTCGTGACTCACGCCAGCGTGAGTTGCTGAGTCGTCGACAGTAGGCGACTGCGCAGATGAATTTTTTGAAATGTCAACTATTTTCTCTTTTATTTTTTTGGCTCGTTTTGCTTTAGGTGCTACTACCAACAAGCTGAAAGGCTAACAGTTGGAAGACTCTGACTCATCAATCATTGATTGTATGCACACACAAAAAAACTAAAACGAAAGAAAGCTTGTTTTTCTTTCTGCTATTGCTCAGAAACTGTGAACTCGTGAAATGGAATGCGCGTCCAACTCGTTAGTCACCGCGCATTCTATGGATGGCAGTTTGCTGGTTGCGAAGTTGACATTTATTCAGATCAATCAACACTCAACAAGCTATGAGGGATCAACCCCAGTTTGATGAATAGGCTGTTAGATTGTTGTGCGTTAGGCCTGTTACATATGATGCACTACTGTGCAGCAACTCGGAATATATTTGCATGAAACTGAGAGCCATTTTTATTTGTCAGCCCCATTCATCACAGACAAGCAAGAACGCAGACAAAAAGGGGGGGATCGAACATAATCGACTAGAGTGATACAGCGCAATGTCCGTCTTCTGGTATTATTAGCAATTCAAATGTAAAGGAAAGAAGAAAAAATGTTGAGGTTATTTTCTTTTGATTTCTGTGGGGCGTTTTTGTAAAGACAGAAGATCTCTGAATATTTAGGGCTTTAGGTTTTTTAAGTAGCTGGAAATGCATATGTGGAACGTTTACGCAACAACGTCGATATTTTAGTTGCTGGTCGTGTGTTACTATACATTTAATGAGATGACATACCGTATAGTTCTTTCTCCTATAGTTTCTTATTTTTCACCTATATTTAAACACGGCCGTAACAAGAGCTCACCAGAAAACTTTTCTTTTTTTTGTGTGTTTTCGGATACATCTTGATACACGTCTGTCTTTGGCTGTCGTTGCTGATTAGATGCTAATTATCTCCGACATCCTCGTTAGTACGCACAGGGCAAGTGCTGGCCTTGTTTAAAGTCAGATTTGTTGAAACAAAGCGTCGGGACCATCTAGACAGAAAGTGATTGTCTTGAACGACTTTTTGGATATAACACGTCAACTTTTTTTTTTAACAAACGGCGGTAGCACGAACTCGGTCGAAATAGCTTTTCCCCGTCGAAGATTTTACGGGTCAGTAGGATTTCCTTTCTTTATGATTATTTATATTTATATTGTGTTGTTTTCTTTAGAAGTGTTGGACTCGCCTGTGGAACTAAGCCATCATCCGCTATACAGCTGCTGTCCAATAAAAACAAAAGAAAAATGTTGATGAGATTTTGAAGAGTTTCCAACATGGCCATCTTTAAGACAAATAATACGTTTGCCTTTCTTTCCTTTGAGTTTGTGTTATTGTTTGGGAAAGTTGCGGCCTTTATTATTATTTTTTTTTAAGAGGAACATCGATGCCAGATATTGTTCTCATCGTGAAACGTTCATTCCAACAAATGGCACAGAGGGCGTATTGCGACATCTTTGACGAATTGTTCAGTTGTCATTTTGTGTGCCCAGTGACAAGTGTACGTAAAAAAGTGGTCCTGAGAACTGGATATCCTTTACAAAGAGGCAAGGTAAGAAACAACTAAGGTGTCGAGAAACCGTTAGGGGGGAGGAGTACGCAAATTTTTTAGAAAATGTTTCGCATCAGTTGTGACGTGTAAACTTGACAGATCACAACTGACCTTCGTTTGTTAAGATTGTCTCTCCATTTCGAAAAACTTTCAAGGATAGGGGCATTTTTATTGAAAGTGTGGCAAGGACGTTCAAGGAGAAGGTGTGAGAAAGGTAAAATTAAGAGGTCGAAAATGATACGCAATTTGTTAAACCAGAAAGCTACAAGAAAAACATCACGTAGTTGATAACAATCGAGGTGATCTTTCACGTATCGCAAACACACCGAGTATGGGAGGGTCTCGATACGAATCTCACTAGAGTTGACACTATTTTTCATTCAAAAAACTTCTTGGCCCTTCTAGTTTGAAAACCTACTTAAGATTGAAGTGGGCCGTACAACTTTCCAATATGTTTATCCGCAAATATGGCGATATAATAAGTTGTGGGCATTTTTATAGGTGGCGGCTCCATTTTCAAGTGAGCCTCAATGATGAAATCCTTTTCTTTATTGTGTACACATTTGTTTTGTTCTTTCGCCCCTCAGAAAAATGCCTTAGTAGAAAATGTCATGTACACATACTTTTAGCCCAGCAGCAAAATGATGTGTTCATTTCGTCCGCCATTCCAGTTGCCCGGCCCTTGCATCGTTTGCACGTAGCACGATTACTGTAGTTCTTGTCTGTATACACAGTGGTAGGAATAACCCGTTTTATTCTCGCTCACCATTGTTTACGACAATGTCGTGATGCGGCTGCTGCCTCGAAAACGAGAAAAAGAAACAAAACTATGCGCGCAGCAGCTGGAGAAATGTGTGCGCGCACGAAGAATAAATCAAGAAAGAAAGAAAAATATGAAAATCTTTTTCTTTTTGAAACAAAAATATTCGAATGTGGTCGTTAAAAAAAAACCAGAAACAAGAAAAACGAAGAAAAAATACGCTAACGCAAATGACGAAAGTCTTTCTTTGATTTACAAGTCAAAAGATGAAAAACAAAAGCTTTCATCACGCTGAAACGAAAAAAAAAACCAATGCACACCATTGTGACTCTGTTGGAAAGCGACTTCTCCTCCTCTCATAATGATTTCAAAACACGCGCTCTGACTTTCTGGTCCGCTATAAATCGCTTATTTTATCACTCCTCCCTCCCTGATTTTTTTGTTTTCCTGCCTCCCACCCCCCAAAAAGCATAAAATTTTTATTCATCGACAACAAAAACGACTTTTGATTCATTAAAAGCACATCACCTGGCGTGTACTCCACCCTCGGGACTTAAAACGCCAGTTCCAATTTGTAAAGAGGCTAATTTCACCGATGTCCCACAGATGGCGTTACTCTCGACACACCCACTGCGCTAGCGCGCCTCCCCAACGTGAAAACTCCCACACACACACATACACACGCTGTCTCGTGAGTCACTTATGGTCCTATGCACACAACAAGGGGAAAATACTTGCAGTGAGCAACCACGGTTCACGAGAGTCTTGGCGTGTTAGTAAGAACGTCTAGGGTTGCTCGTGAGGGCTGCCACTTCAGTGTGTGTCGCGTGCTCGCGAAGAGCAGACGACTGTATACTTTACCCAGTGACTAGCATGGTCAGACGTTCGTGTGGCTGCTCTTCGATAGTTCTTCTTTTTTTTTTAAATCCTCGTTGAAACAAAAATAAATACCAACCAAAAGCCCGTGCCCGAAAGTTTATCGTGAATGTGTGTTGACCAAATTGGTGCGTAAGACAGTAACTGGAAAGAGTCAGTGCCAAAATCCTTGGACTTGCTTGGCAAAGAGACTGGACAAGATCGCGTAATCAAGAGAGTGCTGGACAATTGAAAAGAGCATAAAAAAAAGAAGAACAATTGATGGCCTGAGGGTTTAGTGTCCGTTCGCCATGCAATTATTTCACGGAAATCATCTTCATCTCGCCCAGTCGTGGCAACAGGTACGACAACGAGGGCCAAGAAATGCCTTGCCCTATCATCTTAATAATCGAGGAATGAACGTTGTCTAGACGTTTTCATTAGATTTGAGAATTTCTGAACATTCATGCCTGTCTTGTTCGCTCTAGAAATGGTGAAGAACAACAAATCACTCGTTAGTTTGCATGTCACCTCGCGTCCAGTTAGAAAGTGGAATGGGCGTAAAACATTCCAGTTTTCTTTTCATTTGTCTTCCACGCACAAAAAATGGCTTATCTATTCACCGTAATATTATTTCTACAACATCGAACACATCGCGTTTTTGAATAGAACAAGCCACTTCCAGTTCGAAACTCAAAAAAATTCTTCTTTCCAACAAAAATGGGAATGGTATGGCCATTCATTTGACGTTTTTTTTTCATCGTGTTCGTTCCCATCTGAACAAACCCCAAGTGACGCGTGCGTGCGTGCCACCAATCGGCGGTTTGCGGTGGTGAGGGGGGGCCATCATGCAATGCGACGATTACGAGGTTGATACGGTTCATTTGCATCCTATAGGTAGTGGTAGCTCTATAGTTTCATCTTTAAGGACTTATTAGAAGAGCTCTTTTGAGGGGGGGAATTTCGCCGTCGATATAAAACATTTTGAAAGGAAATAAAGCGATCCTATTTAAAGGAATGCCTTTATTTTGAAGCGTACATGCAAATGTCCCGGTTCTCATAGGGATTGAACGCGAGGGACATACGAACGGGATTAGAAAAAAAAATTGGAACTGAGGCGAAGCGATTTCTTTTCAAGCGGCCATTTGAAATAAAACATTTTTTCTTTAAATGTTTTGTGTGTAGTCACGAACAATCTTGCGGGGCGTTAATGGAAGGATTTATATACGATTGCGTTTCCATCATCATCCATTCTGGGGTCCTTTTTCTTGACAACAAAAGTCCCGCACCTTGCACCTTTTCCCACATAACATCCGTCCGTCAGTTAAAAAACCGTTAAGTGCGCGCGTCTAACGTTCAACCCGCTCGTTTCGTTTGCAACTTTCGGGAAAAACTTTTCTTAAATCAAATTAATTGAAAAATTAAAAACGAACATTTGCGCCAGCATTGCACCGCCTTCTGCGTGTGAAAACGAGCGGTCGTGTTTGATGTATGCGCATTTTCTATTTTCATTTTCAAAAATGCCGCGATATGCTGCCGTCAAGGTATTTCGGTATTCGACTATCGCTCGGCAAATTGGTCCGTTCTTGATAAATAGAATGATGGATGGTGTGTACACACGGTGAAAATTCGTGACGATCGTTCACGATCTGTTGCCATTTCGAACACGAAAGAGGCGCGAAAATTCAAACCCTTTAAACGTCAAAACGCGCTAAAAGCTTTTTTTTTTTTTGTTAAATGGAATCTTAGTGTATAAGAAAGAAACGAGTTTTGATTATTTATGGAATGTAGTAGGTTCGAAAAAAAGGGCATATTGAAAAAAAAAAAAAATCGGGATGGATTGGGAAGAAAAAACGAAAAAAAGAAGGCCATAAAAGGAAATAGGTGAATGTAATTCACGGGTGGTAAGAGACCACGGTCGACTCGGTCCATCGCAAAGGAAAAATCGCTTCCAAAGCAGAGATTTTTTTTCGTGATGCTTTGCCCGGTAAGGCACACACACAACGATGTCTAATCTACGGCGGCCAAGCGAGTGAAAGTTCCTCAAGATTCTTTTTTTAAAAAATCCCCAACAATTCTTGAGTGCATGAAAAAGGCGAGAGAGAGAGTCTGAGGGATGGTTACAGCAAGGTCGTTTCCAACAACAACAACAAACGCTGGGTTTTGGAATGTCCGTTTTATGTATACCGGACCCAAACAGAAAAAAAACACGAAATTTACCTTTCCAACTGCAACGCCCTAAAGCATCGTTTTTATTCTGTGCATATTCAAATTTCAATGTTTGGAAAAAATCAAAATTCTTTTTGCGTAGATCCTTCTTCCTTTCGTATAGGGGCGATGTTATACGGAAGCTTGTTGATGTTCATTTCCGCTAGATGTGACACATGCCCATATAATCCCATAGATTTATGATTATATGACAGAAACATATTTTATGTCCATTTGATGGCAGTTCACTGATTATTTTTCCTCTTTTTTGTTGCGTCCCTTCTTCTTTTGGACAATCCAAAAAATGCAGGTGTGCCGTGTTAACCGAAGATGATGACACAAGGGACGACGCAGGGAAGCGGTGGACATTTACGGCCGCCCCGTAAATACACGCCCAGCGAGACCACACAGGTAAGCGACATCACCATTCTCAATTGTCTAAAACTCTCGTGATAAATAACAGTCAACATTTCTTGTGTGCGTCAAAAGCCCATTTAATGATGACGCTATTTAACTGACATCCATCAACGTTAATTGAAGGCATTCATCGTAATGAATCGTCGGCGCTTGACATTTCTTTTTCTAAAATTGTGCTCGTCAGCGCAATTTTGCCAGCGTAATACGAGTCGGACAATTAAGTTGGCAATAATCCAATTAGTCTAATCACGGTATCCGTGCAGTCGGGCAACCTGGAACTTTCGAATAAAATGGGGGGGAGGGGGAGAAAGAGAAACGGAGGGGTGCATGGAACGAACGGAGGACAAATAATGCAAAAGGGAAAGATTGTTCCATGTTGTGTCTACTGTGCCGCTACATTAGATGGTGAATTGAAGGGGGAGGGAGGGCGAGTGGCGCAATCAATCGTCATCGAGAAATACAGAGTGAGAGGGGGGTTTGGAAATAGATGTCAACCTATTAAAGCGCCTCTATATATTCCCATATATATAGACAAGGGGGGTGCACAAAACCTCCTAATGGCACGAGCCCCATTGGCTATAACATATTGATGTAGGCTATATACACACCTTTAACCAAGATTGCGTTGGACATTTATTTTTCTTTGGTTTCGTGGCAGAGGAGGCATCGCACAAGAAGAGTAATGAGCTCCTATTGTCGCTATGGTTACGTGTATAAAAACCCTGTGAGGATTTTTCTTTTCGGAGACATTTGACAGAGAGAGGGGGGGGATACTCCTATTGCCACACAGTTCATCAGTCTCTTCTCTTTTTTTTTTCTATATACTTCAGGTCTATTGTTACCTCATTTTCTTGGGGTAGGGTCGGGGTAGGGTCCCTTCTTTTTTTGTGAGTCAAGATCCCCCCTTCATCCTGTGTCCCCTTCCGTCATCATAAATGGATGGATCGTAATGCACTAGACGTGTCGTACTCGCATGTTGGTGGGCTCCAACTTCTTTCTTTATAATACCAGTAGGCCATCAGCCTTAAGCCCCTTACCTATGTGATGAGGAAAAAAAGAAAGAAAAAGGATCATCCGCTCTATTAAGCAAAACCGAGTGGAATGCATTGTACCGTGCACAATAATAAGGCTCTTGTGATGTAACAAGGCACGATTGTTCAGATATCTTATATTTACGCATCCGATGTTACGAAAGATTGTCATCTTTTTTCATTTTTTTTTTTGATGTGGTCATCAAATCTTGAAGAAAAAAAAATGTATTTCTGGAGGGAAAAATAATCGATAAGAATAAAAAGTCCATCACTGCCAGAAGCGACGTGTGCTGGGATAAAGGGGTTTATGTTAAAAAGGGAGACTCTTTTTCCTGGATGTCTGTCGCAGGAGGGAGAAGTGGGTTACATTGTAGGAGATGGAAGATGCATCGAAGAGAGAGCCTTTCATCCCTTTGATTGGATCTTGTCCGTCACCCCTCGTTTTTGCACGTAACTTCCCTTCTTTTTTTTTCCACGCATGAAATGCTAATGCAAGCCGAGGGGGGGTTGAATTCGAAATGGAAACACACTTTCGAACTGAGGGAGGGAAGACATGTCTTCATGTCAGCAGCGCAACGATGACGTGTGAAGGGGCATTTTCTATTTTAAATTTAAGAAGTGGGAAAAATCAACACCTCGCCCGTCCGTCCAGTTCAATATGGACCGTAGTATACACCGAACAAAAAAACATTTCAATCAAGATCAGCCGGTACAGTTGAATAACCCACCAGTTTCAAACGATCAAAGGTCGCATGTAAGGTATGTGAGAGCGTATAACGTAACAATGTCAATAACACGCACACACCGCTGTTTGTTTGCCCCTGTCGACGGGTCTCACTCTCTCTCCCCCCCTCTACTCTCTTTTGGACTGTCGTCACAATCAGCAACGGTTCTCTATCAACATTTCACGAGATATGTCCTCTTTTCGAATTTGAGCTCCGCTGACAAAAAGAACGGCGTTTTATCTCACGGTGGATTGGGGCATCACACGTCCCGATCCATCAACCGGCATGTTTGTTTTTTTTTAAAGGCTCCGCCAAAAATTGTTTTGAAAATGTTCCGACTTGATTTTTTAAAGAAAAAATTCTTGGAAATTCAGCGGCGACTTATGGCCGCTGTTTATCTGACGATGTAAAAGAAAAAAAAAAAAGAATCGTGATGGGGGGTATTCAATCGAAAGAGAAGGTGGCCCTATTTCTCGAGTCAGCAGGATTTTCCTAAATAAATTTTTGTTACATGATAACGAATTTTTTGTTTCAAAAGATCCAAGACGAGCGCTTCTAAACAATTCCTTTCTTTTTTATCATATCATTTTTTTTTGTTTTAAATAATGCGTTTTGATGGAGGAGAGGCCTGGAAAAATACCCCACGACATCAGAGTATTAACCCAGGGCAATCAGAATGTCAGATCTTAATGAGAGTGGGTCGTTGTTTTTGTTTGATCACGCGGAGTCAGACGAGATGGGGAGTCGAAAATCTTTTTCTCCGCCTTGTTTATACACACGAAAACATCGTAGACATATAGCGTCGTGTAGATAAGAGATGAAACTAAATCAGTCATCCATACAGCACCCTTGATAGAGATTGCCCTGGACAACGCCCTCTCCCTCTATTTTATCCGAGTCTTACACACACACACACACAAATAAGACCTGTCTCATTTTCGGTTCGTAACTTGATCCACCCGAGCACGTTGAAGTTTATGTGTGTACAATATACGTCTATTTACCTTTACACCCATAAAAAGACATTTTAGCTTGATGAGCTTTGAATGCCCCCCCCCCCCATCAATTGATGGATTATCCCAAGCGTAGATCGAATATAGGGGAAAAATCGTATGTGTTATGTGTTAAAATTGAATGTCTAAAACTAATATTTGTGAAAGCGAGACCTCTAAGGAACGGCCTCCCAGCGTTCGAATACGCCAGTTGGGTTCAGTATGGCGGGGTAAGATGACTTTTTGAAACGGGTGGGGGGTTAAATAAACATGACTATTTGCCCGTATTTGGTAGACAAATTATTATTCCTCCCTCCCCCCTCGGTTTTTGCCCTTATTTTTTTTTTCTGCCACACACCAGGTGGCCTTACTTTTCCATCCATTCGTCATGTTTAGAAAAACGTCTTTAGCTTCTTCCGATTTCATTTGGAGTAAACCAATAGCTTTTTCTAGGCCCCCCCCCCCCTTCATACCTTCGTCTGCGCCTCGCTAAGCCTCTGCCCCCGAAATAACAGAAGTGCGTCTATATGCTCATTTTCGAAATGAGAAACAAAGAGAAGAGTCGAGGGCTGAGGGGGGAAAAAAAATTATCCAGCCGGAAAAAGGGAACGCGAGGGTAGGTGGAGGGCATCACATGCGGAGCTTGTAATGTTCATCAGTGCGAACGCATAACACACGCGAAAGAGAGAAAATGTTTGACTATTAGTGAAAAATACATAAAGAGACGGGTACAAGTAAAGAGGAAGAAAGGGGGACGACGTCTATAAGGAAAGAAAGCTTGAAAAGAAGAGTTCCAGCACGTGTCTCTCTTTTACAAGCGTCGTGTATAAACTTTTATCTCGGGCGGTATACTACATTCTTCTGTGCAATGACCGTCGTATTTGCTCCGATAGTTCCCCTGGAAAACTTTATTGAGTTGCGTTGGACGTGACGTGCACCGACAACACACGCCTCACGTCCAAAGAAGAACAGCCCGCTTCGCTCCTTCAATGTAGGTGGAAGTCGGTGCGTTTACATATTGTGGATTTCCCCTAGTAGTACGTTTTTTTCCCGTTGTTGCGTGAGTTTTAACTTTTCCCGTTATCAGTTTTTCTTTGATCGATTTTTTCTTAAAGATGATGTATACCGCGGACATATTTGTTTAAAGACCGCGTAGATAAATCTGATTTCTTTGTTATCGTCGGATATTGGCATCTCGCAAATCGATCACGCGTTTATTGTTTGTCCGCGGTCGGATTGCCCGAAGCGCGGCCATTTTTCGCTCCGGGCTTTTGTGATTGGATTATTTGTAAGAAAAAATATGTCCCGTTGTTTTGTTTCCGGAGTGAGATTTTTCTTTTAAGAAAAAAGGAACATGATTTTTCTTTTTTTTTCACGCAAAATTGTAAATTGAGCTGTACGGGGATTTACGGCGTTAACACGAGTCATTGCGCGTTCGAACGCCGCCGAAAGAGAAATCGATGGCGAGACATGAAAACGGTCATATCAACTTGACCCGGGCGTCAACGGGCTCGTAAAAAATAAAAAAAATTTCTTTTATTTTCATTTTTTATGTGTTATTGTTTGGCGTGTTTGTTCCCTCCGGATAGAAGAAAAGACTTATTATTATAGCGACGCACCGTACCATAGGTTTTTCCTTTTTATTTCTGCGCAATATAACCAAACGGACCCCCCCCCCCCTTTTTCATCAATAGCCTTATATTGCTTGATGTTGTCGATGATTACACACACACGCATAAGGCTGGCTATCGAAAAAGAAAGGCGTGATATTTTGCGTCAACGACTTGGCAACGATGTCCACCTCTATCGTGATTCATCCGGGCTGCCTTTTTTTCTTTCTTTTTCCCGATTTCTGATCTCTTTGAACTGTGAATGTGAGGCAATTTTCAAAACGCATGAAACGGATCGATTCTTTTCAATTTATTCCCTTCACCCCCTACATTTCACCCCCTCGTCTATATAGAGGGGGATGAAAGCGGGAAACCGTCCGTCACACCCCTTCGTTTGATTTCGAGCCTCTGTTCCAAGACAAACACGAACTGATAGACTCTCTCTATGTTTACTTTTTTTGGAAGGAGAAAAGACAAGTAGACCAATATAAAAGAAGAATTGCATTTTTTATTTTTCGTGTGGCCCTACTGCGTTTTCACTCTCCCCCCTTTTTCTTTATTCGGGAGAATGGCGTGTCACGCTATCGTGTGTTTTCCATGATAGCGTTTCCCTACTGTTGGTTTTTTGCTTTTCAGACGAGAGTTATTGGTTTGGATGTGTAATCTGATACACGTCGCCATGTATAGGAATGTGTTACACGCGATGATTCAATTCTTGTATTACAGTAGACAATCAATTTGTTTTTGTTCTTTCCAAAAATGGAGTCACATCTTGTTTACATTTGCGATAGAGGTGCTTTTTAAAAATATGTATCAATGCAAATATTTGAACGGGAAAAGCATTAACAATTGAAGGAGTTGCCATTGGTTACCATACATCACCTCTTCGGATGATGTGTACCGAAGACCTGCTTTAAGACGCTTTCCCCCCACCACCGCTATAACTCCTCCAGCACTTTTTCTCTTATTACGTACACACACATCCTCTCTCTCTCTCCCCTGTGTGTGCCCGACTTTCTTCTTCCCCTACGTCGCTTCCCGTCCATTATTTACTTTTTCCTCCTTTTCTTTTTTAGAAAGGGGGGCTCTATATACGCACTCCGGGACTTTTGGTATATTTTTCTTGAAGTCTCCGATGACCTTCCCTCCTTCACCAGTAACGCTCTTGTATATATAGACAACACAAACACGCAGACGGAGAAGAAAAAAAAAACCCTTCGTATTATATTTACAATATAATGTACCTTTTTTTTCTTTTGCTTCTGGGTTTACGTTACACGGCACACGCACTTATTTTTCACGGGACATATTGCAGCCGCGGGAGTCGCTTGTACGCAAAAAGGGTGTGTGGTAATCCCCCTCTTGATACATCCCTATTTTGTGTGTCCTCTTCTCGTCTTACTTTCGTCATTAAACATTTTCATCATCGTATATGATTACACACGCACACGTCGTTATTTATGACGTTTTTGAAAGAGTAAAAAAGGGGGATAGCTTATTTCAGTCAAACGCGTATCGATTTTCTCCATTTTTTGTCGTCAGTCAATTTCAGAATAAGAAAAAGGGAGAGTATCAAACGATCCGGAAATAGGAGCAACGGAAGTTGTGCGATGTTTTAAAGGGCAAGTCGATACGCTTGATATTTGATGAAGGACGACAGCTGGAATGGCACTTAATTTCTTGGCTTCTCTATATTTCTTCTCAAAGAACATCCGAGTATCAACTTTAAAATGCTTAAGAGCTAATGATCTTTGATCGGGAGGGAATAGTTTTTTTTAAGGCGTTACAAGTAAAAAAAAAGAAAAAGGGCGTGGATAAATGCATAAGTACGTGAGTGATAAGGACGAAAATGAGCTTCAGTGAGTGGGGAGGGGGGTGCGTCGCTAATTCCAATAGCATCTGCGCCCGACACCTTCCAAGTTTGAGCGTATGGAAAACAACTGCTTAATTGGAGCTGCTGTTGCGTTCATTACGTACACAGGGGATGGAATTTAAAGCCATCAGAAAAAAAAGGCAAATGTTTGAAAGCAAAAAAAAATGAATCAGTTTGACAAGTCCTCGGGAGCTGTGCGATGAGAGAATAACAGCTTCCGAGTTTCCTTTTTTTTTCCCGTAAGTTAATCCCAATGCGCTCGTATTATTGTCTATATCGGCCTCCGCCCTTTTTCTCCCTTTCAAAAACAAAAATCTAAATATAGAAGAGGGATTTACTGTGCGGCTGTCTCCTTGTATTTGTGCTATCAGGTTCTTCTTCTTTTTTTCACCCTCCTCCTTGTTCTTTTGCTTCTGTGTGTACACGAAAAATGTAAAAAAAAAAAGGGAAACGGATACACACAGGGAGAAATAGAAAATCCTCCTGTCAGTGCGCGAAAGAATTTTGTTCACTTTTTTTTTTTAGTTTCTCTTCATCTCCTAGTCGCTTCGGTCTTTAAATTTCGTCTTGGGTTGTCAGCGGGATAAAAATCGTGATTAGCCGACAGTTGCGTGTGTGATGCATCCGCTTGTTTTCTGTTCATCGATTCGCAATCATTCAACAATTTTCATTGGAAATTATTTCCACCAAATGACCTGTTGTATTTCCAAGAACATCGGCCGCGTTCGGACGTGATCGTACGGGCAATTCAATTCCCCCCACTCACGCTCTATCGATAATTGTTATACCTCAAGGGAAAAAAAGAGAATTTTCTATTTGATTGGCCACCATGTTTCCTCCTGTTTTTATTCCGATCTAAGATGAAATTCGAAGGAAAGATGGGAAAAAGTTTCTCCTGCGTTTTTTTTTTAGATTGATTGAAAGTGAATTGTATGGGGAAGTACTCCCCAGTGGCTACTGACCATTCACCAGGGCAACAAAAAAAACGTGAACTTTTTTCGTGTGTTTTTATTGTGTTTCATGCGCATTGTCCATCCCGCGAAGTTGATTGAATTCTACTCTCTTTGAATCTACCAGCAGAGAAGTAAAAAATCTGTTGAAGTGCTAATCCAATTGATTCCTTCGTCCATTTCTTTGCGCGTGCAATCAGCAAAAAGAGTCCGTCCATCGATCAGATGGATCGCTCTTTGCGGGGATTTTAAAAAGATGTAAAGAAAAGAACAATCGGCAGAGTGATGGCGTGTCTTCGGACGAGAGATTCCGAAGAGAATCTTTGCACTGCGCTGCGTCCGCACCAGCAAAAACGACAACAATCGATCAAGAATTCGTGCGCGATCGCTAAAGCGGCAGAATCTCCGCAAAACAAATGCATCACGCAGGTATTATTTGAACGACCCGTTATCGAAGGCATAAATCACGAGCATCTGCTTTAAGGAAAAAAAAAACGCATTTCCGGTTGTCGATGTGCGTATGCAAATGAACTTCCGAGTTAGGGCTATTAAAAAAAAAATAAGGAATATGCAGATATTTAGGCTGTGTGTGACTGATGGCTCATCTGTTGGCCACATGTTTTCTTGCAGGCCACCGTCGCATAGCGTTCCGCAACATCACGCCCTCTTGCATCTGTTTGAAAAATTCCATTCATCATTTTATTTTATTTTTCTCGATGTTTTGTATATGTATAATAAGCATATCCTGTTGTATATAGTCTGTTGTACGATGCACAGGAGCCAATTATGTGTAACTAGGGGAGGGAATATTGAAAAAAAAAAAGGCAGGGTGTTTGTCATAGATAGCGCAACATTCCAAATAAACATTTGGCTATTTACGGAAACAGCTGCATCAATTAATGATTGTGCCATTCAAAGCAAAGTAAGGGTAACACGACTAACGCATTTTTCCTTTCTCTTTGCGATGACAGATCTACACCGACTGGGCCAATCATTACCTGGAAAAGGTCAAATCCAAGAGACGCATACAGGATTTGCCTAACGATGTCACCGACGGAGTTATCCTGGCCGACGTCATTGAAGCTGTTGGTAAGTTGGCAACGCGTAGAGGGTTAACACAAATCCATTCATAATTTTGAGTTGAAAAAGAATAAAGATAGACAAAGGGAAGGGTCATCAATCTTGATGTTATGTCGTAATGTAAACAAATAATTAGCTATTCATCAGTTCAATAAGAAATGGGGTGGAATCTGGCTATCCATCATCAAATCATCACCACTCGTCACATGCTAAATAGCTAATGTTCATTTTCTTTTTGGTTTCTAGCCAATCAGAAATTACCCGACGTGAATCGCAAGCCCAAAAATGCATCGCAAATGGTAAGTCAAACATTTTTTTGACCATCATCTTCGTAAAATAGTTTGTTTGGGTCCCACTTTCAATGACGGCCGTATACACGAGTCGGAAACGTATGTGTAACAAAAGAGAGAAGCTTTGATGCATTAAGATTGAGGTCAATTTGAATCACGTGCCCAAACGATGGCTATTGAATTGTTGTACGGACAAGGTCGTTCGACATTAGAAATTGAAAAAGAAAACACAAGTGAATGGGGGGGGGGGGGGGGGGTATCCTATTTCAAAACAATAGGGACCAACCACAAATAACGAAGCTGTTGGGCTGGATATCTGAATTCAATCGGATTTTTTAAACTTTCCTTTCAACACTCTTATTGACAAGGCACGTAAATTAAATAATGCGGTGGCGAGAGGCTTTGTCCTATTATTGTTTCCAAAGTGTTGTGAAACTTAGCGCTATAAAAGAACAGGACAAGTTACATCCTATATCCCCCATTTAAAAAAATGTAAAAGCAACATTCTACCTGAGTCATCATTTTTGAAAGTGATATAATCCGGCGGAACGACGTGACATCCGCTTTTTAGCCCGGCCACATGTACACTCGTTAATTACTTGAATGCGTTAATAGTGTGTAGGGGGTATTCAAGAAGGTACATCCAATTGGCGTTGATTGTTGTTTATTTTCTATACCTTTTTGTCACACATCTATTGTAAAAGTCGAAAAGAATATCTCTGCGTGATTCCAGATTTCCCTCCCTTTTTAAACAGCAATTTTCTTCTTCATTTCCGCAGCGAATTAACAATCCAGAAAACCCTCCCCCACGTTTTTTCTCCCCTCTTCTTCTCTTTCCAAACCGACGATAATCAGAAAGGAAACGTAACAAGAAATGTATAATATGAAAAAAGATAAAATGGAGAGAAAAGAAACTCACTTATTTTCCCATCAGCTTTACTACTAATGTATCTGCTGTACTGTGTAATAGATGCCCCGGAGGAAATTGTTTTTAAAATGAAAAAAAAAGAGCTCTCTTAGGTCGTCCTCTTTTTCTTTTTTTTTTTTTTACGATCATGAAACGCATGATGCGGCAAAAATAAGAAAATTTGTAAATCCCTTGATTGGAATTTTTAATGTGATGCCCCATTCGTTAATGATAATCTCGATTCAAAAGGCCGAGTCTAGTATGTAAGATTCGAACGTTTTCCCGCGCTATCGAATGAAATTTTCTACCCGTTAACCTCGCTATTACCATCATTATAATTTTCATTGCCTTTTTTTTTTTAGTTATAGGGTACGTACTAATTTTTTTAATGCTGATTTCTACGGTCCCTCATGTGGCTTTTGAAAAATCATTCGTTCCAACTCGTAAGCGCTGATCTCTCGTTCTAGATTTAAAACCGTGATTAGATTATCGGCTAGATTAGAAAACACACTCGCGATGCGGTACGTCTTTGAACGTATTCACGCTAGCGGGAAACACACATGCGTGTGTAGATATTTCCTTCCTTTTGCAGTGTCTGTATGCGGCCGCTAATGTAGTCGTGAATCCATTAATACGAAGCGCGGCTGCTTTCTCTTACACACAAGAGCCGGACGGCACTCGCCAGTTTGCGGCCGTGCAATTTATAGCCACCCGTCGAGCGTCTCCCGCTCCCGACAGCGGCGCCTTCCTACATCCACAGCCAGTGGTCCTGTCCACTTGCAAGAGCCTTGTCTTTTTCTTTTTTTTTTTTCCCTTCATTTTCAAATGGCTCTATTGAGACGATTTATAGGCTCTTTATCTTAACATATTCGATTGTTTCACTTGATAGTTTTATGCCGGCGACTGTGGGCCCGTTAAAAAAATTCGTTAATAGTTTCTCGTGTGAAAATCCCGAACCACTCACGTAGGCATCAAAGCGAGGAATTATCGGTACGCATAAACTAACTCCACTTGTTCCCCCTTTAATTGAAAATGATGAACGTGAGTGTTTTTAAGTCAAAATTGCCCGGTCTCTTGCATGTAGCGCGGGCAAAGTATTCAGGCCATAAACTATAAGGGAAAGAGAGGAAATAGAGATTTACAGTAGTTGATTTTTTTTCGGGTACAAGTTTATTTTTGTTGTATTATTACAAACGTCGCCGAGGTCGGATCATCGATCTTCTATCGCCTTTCACATCAGTAGATCTCCGTTCACTATTTGCTTGTAGACTTGGAGGAAAAATACAAAGATGGGGGGGGGGGGTGAAGAGCGGAAAGCGGATACTGAGTACTAGATTTTTTTTTTTCAGTTTTGAACGCGATATAAAGAAGCCATTCCAAGCCATGGGGTTTTCTTTTTTTTCTCTTGTCTGTTATCTGCGGGAAAAAGAAAACCCAAGAGATTTACTAGGATTTTATGTATGCAGACAAACACGGAGAGTGAACGCGTCTACATCCTTTGAACCAACAGCAATAAAAAAAAGGGTCTTCTTTTTTTCCCGATGTATCGTCTTCTAAAACGCGGGGTCGGGCGTAAATCACGCCATCTCGCGTTCAACGCTTTTCAAGAACAGGGTCAAAACACGAAAAGAAATAAAATATTTGAACAGGAAGGAGGAGCCGCACATTTTCGCAGGCAATAAAAATCGACGCGCGTGCAAACGTGAGAAGTCGACGATTCACAGTTGGGTTCGCTATTGTTGCCACCAAACATAAGGTTGACCTGTAGGGTTGGATGACCCCGATGGGTGGCAGTAAAAAGGCGATTTTCACGCTGCGCTGAGCTTCTGCCGAACGATGCAACGGTTTTTTAAATACGGGCCGATGATGCAACGTCACGGGCTTCCTTGTCGCGCGCTATCTCGGCCCGAAATGGCGAACACACATGTTTTTGGTGTACATCGCCGTCTTGGTGGCGTGCCCTGTCGTGTGTGAACGCGGGCAAGTTTAAAGCTGCGGAACGAACGAGCCGCATCTTCCTATTTCTAAATAATTTTTTTTTTATTATAAAGCTCTCAATCGTACCGCGTTTCGTTCATTGCGCATTCTTCATAACCATCGAACCGATGCGTTCAAAATTTATTGCGGCCGAAATGTATCATTATTACGGTCTTCTTTTCTTTTTTTGCTTTGACATCGTTATTTCGAATATCGACGTGTAAATCAAATCATTTTTTTTCTTATTTCCCATTACGGGAAGAGAGATGAATCATCGTGATACACGCAATTCGGCATAAACGAAGACTTCAATCCGACACATTTAGACCATTTGTAAAGGAATAGTTAAAATGTTGTAATAGACGTTGCTAGCAGCAA
This sequence comes from Daphnia sinensis, assembly GCA_013167095.2. Taxonomy (NCBI): domain Eukaryota; kingdom Metazoa; phylum Arthropoda; class Branchiopoda; order Diplostraca; family Daphniidae; genus Daphnia; species Daphnia sinensis. The sequence goes on along the minus strand of CM023196.1, from coordinate 6,598,765 downwards.
AAAAGCCGGTGTGTTTGGGAATGCCTGAAAGTGCTGCGCCCCCTTACGTGTGTGGGAGGAGTCGCCCTTGTGGATTACATATTTTTTTTTGCTTGAGAATATATCAGCTGGAAGGGGCTCCGACTAAAGCGGTCAGTACACAACTGGCATCCCAACCTGTTGGCCGGCTTTTTCGTTTCATTCCAAATTTTTAAAAGGGCAATTTTTACAAGCGGACGAGTGAGGTGCTATTGTTAGCTGTTGTAAATACGTCCGTGTGTCATAAGCCAAAACAAACAAAAAGGGATATAATGTATCGCAAAACTGGTGTAATCTCATGGATGACCGAACACTGGTGAAGCCCGTTATCGTACGTCCGTGACTTTTATTGACATTGGTGCGAAGCTAAAGTCCTTTACACAGTGCGCTCCAAGCGTGATTTCTCTACAATTAAAAATTAAAAGTGATTATTTTTATTATTCGATTTGTTCTTTTATAATCTGCCATTTCATTGCGTGCGCTCTTACTTGGACGCAGTTCTCCTTCTTCCTGTATAACGAAAGAAAAGGGACGTGTAATACGATTTTCGCATTGTTAGTTGCTATTTTTGTCCTTCGTGCGGTCAATCACGAAAAGTTCGAGAAAAATAGGCAAACAGAGTGAAGCAAAAAAAAAAGGCGGAAATCAATTCCAAAAAAAGATGGTGGTCATTGGCTAGCGGAAGTGGTCGCACATTGTCTCGCTCAAGTCCGCCGTAAACAACGAAGAATGCATCCATACCGGAGTTAACGGTCTCCCACCACCATACCTGTGCAACACAAACCACTTTGGGGTTTTTTTTTTTTATAGACCTTGCGATCCAGTTTCTCGTGAATTTTTACCTTTTTTCCTATCCTCCCCATCTATTATTACGTAGCAAAATCGACCGTACAGAAAAATGGCTACAGTTGTCTCGCTCTATTTTTTTGCCAATCTTCTTTAAAGAAGTGCGCTGTAATCAGGGAAACGTTAAAAAAAAATGAAGTTACCTGCGCTTGAATGGCTCAGCGGGACACGAAATTTTCTTTCGCGTGATGGGGGGGGGACAAAAAAAAAGTCGTTAAACTGCTGTGTGTACCTTACGGTTTATTCTATGGCACAACCGCACAAGTGTGTAATATACAGATTGATATTTATTTTTCAGATTTCCCGCGCTCTTTCTCGTCTCGCTTTCCTCGCACGCAAACCAATCTGTTTTTTAAGTTCTCCCCCCTCTACGCGGTTATCAGTTGAGCCTTTTTTTATTATTTTCGAAAGTTTGAGAGAAGAGAAAAGAGAATCCAGATAAGATGAGGTGAGAGACAAATGACGGTTATATACATGCCCGGCCGCAGCCGTTATGTGTTTGTTGATATAAGCGAGTCAATTATAAAGAGACACACACACACACACAGATTGAAGGTTTTTTCTAAAATCCGGGTTTGGTTTTTCCCTTAAATTTTTACTTGCATGTTTAAAAACTTGAGTGACTTTCTAATGGATGGGCCGCTTGCATCGACGGACCATGCCCAGCATCCGAAAGTAGATTTTTTGAGCACGAGGTTCTCACTCTCTTGCGACGGTGGAGGAGAAGATCACGCGAAAGTGTATCCAAGAGAGATGGGGGGTGAAGAGAACTGTGAAAAGAGTATATCCTTGTAGAGTGTTGGTGCGGAGTGTAGGACAAAAGCTACCGCTTCCTAAAAAAAGGAAAAAGTTTCACTGGTGAAGTGAGAGACGTTCGGATAGAAGAGTCTAATCTTACTCATTTATCTTTTCTCTCCTTCGCTTCTGTTGCCCCAACCCTCGTTAGCCTCCCCTTTGGTGTAGTAAGTTTGAGAATTTTTAGGGAAAGATTTTTCTTAAACCAATTTGTTCTATTCGTAATATATGTTGGGGTAGAGGTCTGGAGTTCGGATGGTGGAATGGATGGGGAAAACAAAATTTTGATGTAGAAGGAGCATGTGGTCGTCCACTTGATGAGCCATTGTTTATTTTTTTTTTTTTGTTTTGTTTCTGGGTACGCTGACCGCGTGCATCTGCGAAACAACAGATTGATAATATCGCCACTTGCCTGAGACTGCTGACGGCACTGGGCATTCCACTGGACGACGTCACGGCCAGCGATATCCATCAGGGCAATTTAAAATCCATCCTCACCGTCTTCTTTGCCCTTTCGCGATACAAGCAGCAGCAAAAGCAGCAACACCAACAACAACTGCAGCAAGAAATGGCCAAGTAAGGTTTCAGAATAAAATATTCTATAATTGTGAATGCGAGGTTGTTTTTTTTATTTGAATTTTTATTATAGGATTCCGGTTGCCAAAACGAATGTGTCTTCCATTCCGGCGGTTGGACCCGTTAAAAGGCCGGGGCAGGTGCAAATGATTTCCAAGATCGCAGTGCCATCTAGCGTACATTATGGTAATGAAACACGAAAAATGGATGAAAATTGAAATTTGAAACTGACGTTAGGAGAGGGCACAAATCTTATCTTTCACCGGAAAAACAGTCTTACTATCAGTTGGATGAATTAAAACAGAACTGTTGGATTGCATTGACGGCAGTTCCACCAAGTGTAATTAATTTTCTGTGGGAAAGAAAAGGGAAAACGGAACAAAAGGGTCGGGACCGAGCCCTGAGGCAATGAGGGTTGACCCTCGTGTGTTTGAGTCAAGTACAGCGGAAATGATACGAAGGGTGAGAGAGAAAGGTTTTGATGCGAACATGTAATCAATTCAGTGAGTTGTTGCATTGGTGGGCCGTTGCACTTTCGCAGTTGCTTCACAAGAGACTTCCAGTATGTTCTATTGAATGCTAATACTCTGATTTGTGATGCCTTTTGGTTTCTTTTAAGGGACCACATGTTGTTATTTGTTTACTTCTGCTCTGTTGAGCACATTCCATGCATTGCATTCATTTCTCTTGCGACTACCACCTGTTGGAATCAAAGTTTTCATAGTTTCTTTGTTTCATCCAGGCTCACCACAGCTAAGACCGATTTCCAGTACTGCAACATCTGCTGCCAGCTCTCGGTCAGCTAGCCCCAGCCTTTGCAGTACCGGTGATTAAACTATTTTCTACATTCATTTTTTATTCAGTTGCCTTAATTGGATTTTGTACTTCTGAATTAACAGGAAGTGGCAACCTTTCTTCAACCAGTTCCCTTATACCACGAACTCCGACCAAAACCAACACTTCAGGAAAGTAAGAGGACAACTGTTTTATGGAACAATGTGCACTATCAACTAATACCCTTTCTATGTTAGAATAAATTCGATCAAGACACCTTTAGTTGCACATCCAATACAGAAGCAATCCATGCTTGACAAATTCAAATTATTCAAACCCAGCGACAAATCAGTTGGTGAGTAAAATTGTGAAATGTCATGCATAGCTCAAGTTTCATTCAAATGTTGTTGTTTTTTAAAGGTATTCCAACAGCTCTGTCAAAACGGCCGTCTAGCTCAAGCGGTTTCAGTTCTGGGCGTTCAGAGCAGGGAGATAGTTCGTTCAATAGCAATAACGGTCATGCAGCTCCATTAACGACTTTGGCAGTATTCGACCAACCACCGCAACAGAAGAAAACGATACCCAATCCTCTTGCAGTGCAAAACGGAACAAAAGAACGAAGTATCAGAACTCGAGCAAAGAACTCGCCCAAATTGTCGCCCAAAGTGAAAAGAGCCGCTGAAACTGAAGAAATTGGCAATATGAAGGTGAACGAACAACAAACAACCGTGCCTGCAAAACCCTTCTGCTCTGGTGGCAGTGGTATACCTAAGCCAACAGCTGCTGTTAAGGGTACCGCCAAAATTGTGAAGAAACCAAGTGTGACGGAAGAGGCCGTCTTGGAGAGAACACCCGGTGATGGCAAAGAGGTTCCAATGGCCACAAACAAAGCTAGTTGCAAGTCTGAAATAGTAGAACCCTCTGTTGTGGATACCGCTTCTTCGGTGCTTCACGATTCTAATTTGTTGTTAAACTCCTCAGCCGCTTCTCACAAAGAATGTGCGTTATCAAGTCAAGTGGCCGTCAAGTGCAGCAGCGGCACGGATAGCCCTACCATTCGTCTTCCTTCGATTGCGGATACGAACGAGCCCAGTAGTCAACAGCCCATTCTACCCCGCTCTCAAAACCAACCAGGCCACATCTCTGACGCTCCTGATCAAGCAAATCAGCAGTTAGAAATACAATCGCGAGAAAAACAGGCAGACCGAGCCGAATTCCTACCATCAGAGAGCGACCAGCCGGACGATTGCAAGGCTGAAAGTTCCCGGTCTTTGAACAACAACAGTAGTTTTGTGGCCAAGGTGTTTCCCATGACGAGCACAGATCTAGAAAAGAATCCTTCCCCTAGTGACATAGTCAACGGTGATACCACGAGTCAGTGTCAAGATGACGACGAGGACGAGTCGATGAATGTTCAACCCATGACAATATTTTCGCCAAACAAGAGCCTCGTCAAGCGGCATGAATATCCAAATGCGCCCAGCCAACCGTTTCATGACAGTCCGACTACAATAAAACGTGCAGCCAACACTTCGTACGCCGATCCGCTGGATGGCTACTTGTCTGAGGGCGGTGCGTCTCTTTATGCCCGGAAACTTCATTATATGGCGGTGACGCAGCGCAATAAAGACGAAGACAGGTGAGCATTAATTTTGATGACAAGTGAGAAAATGGGTAGACGTGTTATCGAATTTCACGGGGCAAAAAACTAGAAAAGACATCAGCTCAGTCGAGCTTTCAAGTTTGATTGATTATGTAAATGGAGAGACCAGTAAATGAGTGGCAAACGAGTAATATGATGAGGTCAGTGGCGGGGGTCGGGTATCCAACACCAGGCGGAGCTGTTTGATGGTGTAACACAGTGGCCATCAACGCACGCGCAGCAGCTGCCGCTATTGATTTCCTCACCCTCTGTGCTGCTGCATGTCTGCAACCCCTCGACCATCGCCCCAGTAGATTTCGCAGCCCCTGTCTGTGTATATCGGCACAACTAGCGTGCATCTCGTGGGGTTATCACTCGAAAAAACATTGAGTGCTGCACACACTTTGCGTTATTTTATTTTATTCATTTCACATCTTTATTGTGGGCTTCGCTGTTTTTTTATTTGAACACAGTTACGACGACTCCAGTTCGCTGTCGAGTGGCATATCTGATCCTTGGACAGACGTTTATGGACTTCATTTGAAGGTATAAATAATGTTGTCATCGACTTGAGTTGACGCGTTTAGTGTTAACTTCGTTATCGATTTTTCTCGTTTTTATTTCCTAGATGGAACAGAATGGGGTGTATCCGGGCATACCGAACGGTTATGGAACGCCGCTTCAGAATCGTCGTCATCCACCGGCTGTCGCTGAAACTTCTCCTTACAAGTATGTGTGCTTATTGTAGTTATTGGCACGATCTATTAATAACATACGTTGTCTCGTTTGCAGACAAATATCGAGTTCGCAATGGAAGAAGTTTATCGAGGCTGGGCGCTTGCCATCATCAGAACGGTTCCAAACGGAACTGTGGAAGAGTGACCCTAGGGAACGGTCACGATCGCAGCAACAGGAAATCCCTTCTCCTCGGAAAACAGAGCACAAAAAACTCAATACGATCGAGTCTGGCAAGCGAAGTAAAGTGTACACGGAGAGTGAGCCTAGCGAAAGGCGACAGCCAGCGAAAGGCGTTCCAGCCTCTTTTGGCTACGTGAAAAAGAATACTGGCTATCCGGCAGTGGATTCTAAGCGATACGATTCGTCCACCGCTAACGGAAAGACAATCAACTACAAGACAGCAAATGTTGCGACGGTTCCAAAATTAGTGGAAGAACATCATCGAGACAATAGTGCTTCAGCCAATTCAAACCGCAGTTTGGAAAGGCCAAAAACCCGTTTGAAAGTCAGTGGGGGAACCCAGACTGATATGAGCGGTCGAACATTAAAGCCGACCCAGTACAAGGTACCTCCTACCTCTGTCCAGACATCGCTCAATCAGCCTTGCGGGTCGTTCAGCGATTCGGAATATCAAACATCCAATAGCGGAGTGAAATTCGCATTGCCAGTCGGTGCATCATCAAATGGGAAAGTCGGCAATCAGCAAACGGGTTTCAAGTCTTATTCGCTCACCGCTCCAATTGCTAATCAACTGTCGCACAATATCCGTGAACGTCTATTACTCTCCAGCGGCACCCAGAGTCTTCCAAAGTCTCATTTCAATCACATCAGTGCCCGAGGTAAAGAAAAGTTGCATTTCTATTAGCCTCAACCCTTTCAATATATTAATATTAGACGTAACGGTGTTCAATTGTTTTAACCTTGCCTCTGCACGACTAACCAAAGGCATGGAAGAAAAGCGTTTAGCGCATGCCAATTTCGCCGCTCATTTGTTTGCCGGCGTCAGCGAACTGAATGCAGAAACGGATTTGAATCTAGACTCGCCTGGAGCGTCCCAGTCTGGTGACAAATTACGAGACAAGGACAAATCCATCAAGTATGTCGTCAATGGAAGGAACATGCATACAGATGGATCGCTTAGTGATACTCCTTACACGGCCTACTGGAATAAATATCATCCAAAGAACAGCAATGGTATTTTGAAATGTTTTCTTTTTTAAAAATAAGTATTGTGTTTAAACTGGAGTCATTTGGTTGTTATAGATATGACAGATAATCCAGACAGCAATTTGGATTCTGCAAATGCACATGGACCGAAAATTCCTTGGTTGAATAACCCTCCCAGTCCTCGATTGAACAGAAGCAACAGTGTCCGGTAAGAAATGCATTCCGTGTGTTTCGAAAATCTTGGGTAATAATACTTAGTCATTTGGGCAGGTCAACCAAGTCAGAAAAGGTTTATCCTTCTATGTTGCAACGCAACGAAGAGAGTGAGCTCAACAATTTCAGCAATCACACGTTAGATAACGGTGCAGATCCGTCGAGCACTCATCGCTATGCGGGCTCTTCCACATCTCGGTCGTCTGTTGGCAACTACAGCGCACTTCTATCTCTCTCAAGGATGAATTCCAAGGAAGAAGACTGTGAGTTCTTATTACTCTTGTGCATCTTATGCCAACAATGTTTTGACATGAATTGTTGTACAGGTCATGGCTCATCCCTCAGTCTGGTTTCGACAGCCAGTTCTCTGTATTCATCGCAAGAAGAGAAACAAGCGTCGGAAATCCGCAAGTTGAGACGGGAATTGGCCGAAGCTCACGAGAAAGTGAACACATTGTCTGGACAGTTGTCAACCAATGTAAGTGGAGTCTTGTTTGGTTTCCATTGTCTTTTTTCGAGAATGACACTTTTGGAACTGATTTGATTTTCCATTTTGTTTTTACAGGCTCACGTAGTTGCCGCCTTTGAGCAGTCTTTAGCCAGCATGACTAGTCGCTTGCAATCATTAACCATGACGGCTGAACACAAGGTAAATTTCTTATCCCGTCGATATCGAAGTAATGGTTTTAAAGAGATTTTGTTTGCAGGAAAATGAGCTGCAAGATTTACGTCAGTTTATAGATCAATTGCGGAAACAAGGAGTTCAAACTGGATCCCTAGAAAAAATGGATTCGCAAGCCAATCAGTCATCAATGTCACGTCAATTGTCAAGTGATTCAGTGTCTAGCGTGACGTCACAAACAACCAACATGAGCTCGGTCTCATCTTTGTCACCTTCTCAGCCCAATGGATCGTGTTCACCCTCACCTTCTCCTTCACTCAAGAAAAAATCCTGGTTGCGTAACTCCTTTTCGAAAGCATTTTCACGTTCAAAGCGGCCCCAGGGAGGAGGTCCTCGTCAGGGCACTGGCTCTGATTCTGAAGATTCTTCTGGACCCGTACGCGGAATAGCCAGCACTTGGTCGGCTCCTTCCTCGCCCATGTTAGCTAGTCACCATCCTCATCCTCAGCATTCGATCGACGTCCCAGATGGCGAAGCCGATCGATCAATAGCCGTTCCAGAGACTGTTCAAGAATTGAAAAAGCAACTGAGAGAAAAGGATATGGTGTTGACTGATATTCGTCTCGAAGCATTGTCTTCGGCTCATCAACTAGAGGCTCTTAAAGAGACGGTTTCGAGGATGAGGGTATGTTTCATTACATACGATAGCTATCGTCCAATTTATTAAATATTTACTTACATTAGAACGAAATGCTTACACTGAAACAAGATAATGAAAGACTCCATCGTCAAGTAGAGCACCAGTCTGCTGCATCTTCACCTCATCATACGGTTGATCGTCGTCAATCACATCGACGATCTCCAGCTGATGAAGCTCCTGTCGTTACTGGTATGTTTTATTAGAAATTCCTGTGTGAGAATTTCCATCTTTAAAGCGATTCTTTCATTTAATCATTCCTCAGATTGGATGCTGGGATTAGACAATGACAAGGACAGCAAATCAATCGCAGTTCGTCTTCATATCAAGCAAACGGAAGAGGACTGCAAATCGGAAACTGATACTACTAATGTTTGGTTGATTGGTTACATAGCTGTGAGCGGGAAAACGCGTTGGGATCATCTGGATAACTCAATCTGCAAGCTCTTTAACGAGTATTTGCGGCAGGTTGATCCCCAGTCACATCTTGGTTTAGACGAAGAATGTCTGACTTCTTATCGAGTTGGAGAAGTTGTGCGATCTTTAAACGTCGACGAAGATGTCGCCACTCTTCCGGAATTGCTACCTTGCGGCTATTTAGTGGGGGATTGCAACTTCATCGCAGCAATCGTGAAACAGAGCTCGAATTATGATTTGCCAGCTTGTCTAGCGCTTGATACGCTCATACCGTTACCCATTCTGAGCAGGTAAATCTTTGTTCGTTTCACGTTAACGTAGCACAACCATACCATGTAACATCGTAACGTTTGATTTTGTAAGATACGTATCGTTGCTCAACGAACATGGACGAGTCATCCTGAGTGGACCTTCTGGAACGGGCAAGTCGTATCTGGCTCGAAAACTGGCTGACTACTGTATAGGAAAGGACGAGACAACGACGTCCACCGCGCCCACCATGACGCTAAAGTAAGTGTCGTAAACGACTAGTATGTCATCTAATATACTAACGCACCATTGTTTTACAATCAGGGTTGATGCTTCGAGTTGCAAGGAAGTTCGGCAATATTTAAGCCATGTCTGTGAATCTTTGCTGGCTGGTAACACTAGCGACATCCCTAGCGTCATCATTTTAGAAGACTTGCACCTAGCTCCTTCACTTTGCGAAATTTTCTCACCGCTTTCTCATTTCGAATCTGTGAGAGAAAATCAGAAGTTTCCCTATCTTATCGGTACAACTGGTCCAATGGCGCAGTCCTCAGTGCACCTTCAATTGCAGTTCAATTTCCGGTGAGTGAGTCCCCTTGAAATCGGTTTATCGAACAAGCTTATTCTAAATTTCTAATATGTTTTGACTTTTAGATGGATTCTTCTAGCCAATCATACGGAACCCGTACACGGCCTTGTTCAGCGTTTTCTACGCCGGCGTCTGATTCAGAGTCAGCTCCTTGCCAAATCCCGTGATGGAGCATTGGAGCGAGTTGTCGAATGGATTCCTCGTTGTTGGACTCACCTAAACAAATTCTTAGAGACCCACAATTCAGCGGACGTGACGATTGGTCCACGATGGTTCCTCCAGGTTCCAGCTGACGCGACGTGTTCACAGATTTGGTTCACTGATCTTTGGAATTACACATTGGCACCTTATTTGCTGCACGCAGCCAAAGAAGGTCTCCAGCTTTATGGAAAACGAGCAGCCTGGGAAGATCCGACGTTGTGGATCTTATCCACGTACCCTTGGGCACAAGGCAGTGCCTGCGATGCTCTCATGCGGTAATAATTTTAATCAGTTGCATATATTTGATGTGCGAATTATATTAAGCTTTTTCGTTTTTTAATTGTAGACTTCGACCTGAAGATGTCGGATACGATTCTGCAACGAGACCGAATTCCGCGAGTGTTTTCAACCAGGATCGAGATCCACTGGTATGTATAGATTAAGGCAATTAGACTTTTAAGAGGAAAACACTGAAAGTGCCATCCATGACAATAACGTCTGGATACTACTTTTGTAGGTTAATATGCTAATGAAACTACAAGAAGCGGCTGGTCTTCCAAGTCCAGTGGATAATTCAGAAAACAGTTCTGAATCAATTGCTAGCACAACCGAGTCGAAGGCGACAGATTCAGTTTAATCGTAACCAAAGAACTGCAATTCAAAGTTAATTTCCTAAGCCACGCTTTTTGCATATAGAAATTATTCTTCTGTATTTTTTATTTCTATTTTATTTTTAATTGAAAGATTATCTTATGTTACATGAATTTTTGAAGCGAACAATTCCCTTGTATTTCCCCGTGGTGTCTGAAGAAGCTTTTTCATTTATTTTGTGCTTACAACTTTATGCGAAACACCAGCGGCTTTTTAAAAACCACCGTTCAATTTCCTATTTTTGTACTAGTAAATAACTACGTGCTATAAAACTCCCAGTTCAATAATCGTTCGATTCGTTCTGAATTTACCATGCAAAACTTGTTTGTAATTGTATTTCTAAACAGTACATGGCATTTTTGTACCATTTCACATCCTCAAACTTCCAACACCTTCCCCCATTATCCTTGACTAACTCGCTTGCTCAGGTAAACCAAAGAAACTCATCGAGAAGACGGAAGTTATTCACTGAATTGGGAAACATAATTTCTGGTACGTTTCATGTTCTTATTTTACTGTATGATGCAGAAGTTTTTAACTTTTTGTTTTTTCTTGTTTTTCGGATCAAAATAACCCGGATGATGAATTGGATGGATCTCTCTGACGATATCTCAGCCTTGGAAATACAGCCATCGAAACACAAACAACTGGAAGACGAATGCTGTTTCTGCCAGACACGGTAAGTGATGAATTTAGTTTTTTGTTAGTGAAATGGAACTTTGAAAGATGAAGGCCATTGAAACTAGAGACACGGGGAAAAGGCGCTGGTGTATAACATCATTTCTGAGCACAGTACATTTAATTTTAAGCTTCGCCTGTGCCATGGCTTAACCTCAGCGCGCACAGACAAAACGTATTCTTTCTGCACAGTTGGATAGTCGTTCGCTTTTTGAAAGAACGCGTTAGTAAAACGGGAAGAGGGTACTAAAAAGGGCAATTTTAAACGATCCGCGCTTGCTTTGTACCATTTATTACGTTAGCTCTTTCAACTTTCTTTTTTTGGTTATCCGAATATCCTGCTTTTTTTTAAATCGACAGACGGATGTTTTCTGGTACTGCAAAGAGCTATTCTCAGATTCACATTATTTTGCCTTTGGACTCACGCAAACGTATAATTCTTGTATCAATCACGGGTAGGAAGGAAGGGCTTTAAAACGTGTTTCCAACCCACCGTGGCGTGATGAGATGGATCATCGAAAGCGAATTCAAGGCCGATGGCTGTGCCGTTGTCCTCCACCATAACTTAAGGCAACACACCGAGGGCAAGGGCAAAACGCATTACATCTACCGCTACATCAGTTATATTTTCTGCTGAAATATCGATTACACCCAGAAGAAGGCGATGAAATTCCGCCACACATCAGGTAGTTCTGAAATTTCCTCATCTGTTCCTATTATAGCTTTTCATTGCAATGGAACAGAAAAGATGGCTTGACCACAAACAAAATGGAAGTAAACATACCAAACCAATAGGCGTCTGTTCCGTGTTATGGGCATACTGCTGTGCGTGGCCGAAAGCGGCCGAAAGCACCTTGAAAAGAGCGTTTGGGGGTGGAGAATTTGAAGCTACCTGCCGTTTTCCCATAAGAACTCATCTCTTCCTCTAACCGGTAAGAGTGTGAAAGGACTTCCAGTTGGCTGCCAAGTGCGATAGAACGTAGTTGTGTTTCCTCGGACGGTCGTTGTTAAAGTGGGAAGTGTTTTCATTTTGTTCGAACAAACTGAAGTCGAAGTTGCATAAGCAAACTCGTTGCTTTATGTTTCAATGTAAGTCAATCCCCTCAAAAACTGTGTGTTTCAACAGTATTCTGCGCACGCGGTTTGCAGCAAATCAAAGGAAGATCAGAGTACAGAAAAAGACGTTCCTGGAACAATTTCTATACCTTCCTGACATTGAAGGCGTAGTGTAAAGATGATGCTAACGCATAGGCCAAACATGAGTATCTTGCAATTCTTAACCGCCCTGCTTGTGCTTCTCACCCAATCAAAAATTGCGCTTGGTGATGTTTTTTCTGCTGTTGCGGGCATGGAGGTTCTCGTTGCAACGGAGTCGGAACTGGTAAGACACCTCAATACTTATATCCAAGATGAAGAAAACAGGATGGAACAACTGAGAGGGTAAGGAATCAAACATTTCTCTCTGTTTTGCAAATTTTTGTGACTTACTTATTTTGCTTTAGATTTCTCAAAGAGTACGAAAGTATGTATCAAGAGGCGAGTGTAGATGCGTCGAAATATTTGGCCAATCCAATCAATGCTTATTTGTTAGTGAAACGCCTTACGTCTGATTGGAAAAAAGTGGAGAAGATTATGTCTCAAAATTCTGGGTCTGGTATGTATTTACGTACTTTCATATCCATTTTTTTTTCTCGATATCAATGTTCTTCTTTTACAGCGGTTGTCAAAAACATTACCCAGCATCGCAGCGTATTACGGTTTCCATCTGATGATGATTTGAAGGGAGCAGCGGTAGCCCTCATGAGACTGCAAGATACTTATAAATTGGATACCCATTCGTTAGCTGAAGGAAAACTGTTGGGAAAGAAGTATTCTCGCCATCTTACAGGTATGAAATGTGTATATCCAATTTAAGGTATCTCGATTTACTAATTCAACATGATCTTTTCAGCTGGCGATTGCTGGGAACTTGGCCGTCAATCCTACAACAACGGTGACCACTATCACACTGTTCTGTGGATGGCAGAAGCTTTGAACAAGTTTGAAAAAGAGTCGAGCAAGACTGTTGCAAAGGAAAATGTTCTCGATTATTTGGCTTTTTCTACCTATAAACAAGGTAGGACAGTAGATTAGTTATAGCAATCTGAGAACTTTATTAACGATTTTATAAAATCTAGGTAATTTGGAAGAAGCGTTACAACTGACTGATGAGTTGCTCAAGATTGTTCCATACCACGAACGTGCAATTGGTAACAAGAAACACTACGAAAAGCTTCTACTTCAACGGGGAATCGTCTATCGCAACGGAGAAAATAGCAAGTAAGTCAAGCAGATATTTGTATCGTTTACATTCATTTGGTACAACGTGTTACATACTTAATCTTTCTCTGCCTTTGGCGTCGGTATATAGTACAAATTTAAGCGAGACCTTCAGCACGGCCAACCTGAAGTTAATTAAGCCTACAGGAAGCACCGACAATTGGGATGTGTATGAACAACTGTGCAGGTAGGATCTTTAAAACAGTGGTTTATCTTCTTTGATGAGCACCATGTTATGCTTTGCAGAGGTGAAAAGTTGATGGATCCCAAAATAGAAGGGCGTCTCCGTTGTCGTTACATAACTAGGAACGTACCCTTCTTTTTCATCCAGCCTATTAAGATGGAAGAGGCTTCCCTTGAACCACTAATCGTCGTTTACCACGATGTTATTTCCGATGAAGAAATTGCGACTGTGAAGAAACTGGCGCAACCAAAGGTACAAGCGGAAACTTGTTGAGAATAATTATGCAAGGTGTTTATTAATTCTTATTTTTGCTGCTTTGTAAAGTTTCAACGAGCAACCGTTCAGAAAAGAGAGACTGGAGAACGTGAAGTATCTACTTATCGAATCGCTAAATCGTCATGGTTAAAAAATGAAGAACACGATTATGTACTAAAGGTTGGTTGAGCGCAAAGTTGCCTCTTTCTGTTTTATGATTTTCTATATTGACATTTACAGATTGATCGTCGTGTTGGCGACATTACAGGACTTGACATGGCCACAGCTGAAGATCTACAAGTATGCAATTACGGCATTGGAGGGCATTACGAGCCTCACTACGACCACGCCAGAGTATACAAAACGCAGTCATCGTGACTTCCGCTATCAACATTCATGCTAACGCTTTTTCACCATTTTCTATTTGATCCGTAGAAAGGAGAAGTGCAGAAAGACTTTGGATGGGGCAATCGGATTGCCACTTGGCTATTTTATGTAAGTATAAAGGCGAAGCACGTTTTTGTTAGCAAGGGTAGTTGCAGAACGCAATTATAAACTGTTTACGATTGTTTTTGATCTCAAATGGCTGTTTATATTTTTTAATGATAGTGAAAAAAACATATTTCGGGATCACCAAACCATTGACAATTTGCTTCTGATTTCTAATCATCCTAAACTTTCCATTAAACATGATTTTCCTTTGTTGTTCTAGATGAGTGATGTCGAGGCTGGCGGCGCGACTGTCTTCCCAAAACTAAACCTTTCCTTATGGCCAAAAAAAGGAAGTGCTGCCTTTTGGTATAACCTGGGTCCGAATGGTGAAGGCAATGACTTAACTCAGCATGCTGCTTGTCCTGTCCTTACTGGATCTAAATGGGGTAGGAATTTGGATAAAGATTTTCTTTTTAAAGTTCAAAAACCGTAAAATAATTTTAATTCTTTCCAGTGTCCAATAAATGGATCCACGAGCGAAACCAAGAATTTCGTCGTCCTTGCGGTTTGCAGCCTACTTCCGAAATGTTGTGATTACTGATCAGTTGTGTTATTGGTTTTCTCGTTAAATCAGTAGATTTTCAGATGAACGAAAATAAAGTAGCCTACTGTTCAGCAGAAGCATAGCCTACTACAATTTGTTGTTGATTGATTGATTGTTGTTGATTGTAGTAGGCTATGACCAGAAGCAGCAGACCTGATCACCTGAAGGCTGAAGCTGACAACACAGAGTTGACTTGGCTAGCCACACCGTAGTGGTCAAGCCACACCGTTGTGGTTTATCGTTGATTCGTTGCCCACTTTTTCGGCCGCTGCACTGCAGGTACTGCCGTAACGAAGCTGAAGCCTGGAGGGCCAGAAAAAAGTGGGACCGCGGACTGCGGACTGGAGAAACTGCGGAATTGTTTGTGTGATAGTGATGTCATGGTGGTGATGTGAGCAGTGAAACCTGTGTTTGAAAGTTTCTTTTAAATATGTAAATATCACATTCCAGTGGATTATAAAACTAATTACAATCAAGTGTTGTATTCTCTGGTAGTTTTTGTAAGTGACACACACCAAACAGTTCATTTTTTGTGTGACAGGTAATCTTCTAAGCTATGCAAGCTGCCAAGTCCAAACAGTCACAGAAATTAACCTGTCAACAAATTTTGACCTTAGCATTCCGTCATGCTACTCAGTTGCTCATTGAGAGGTATTTACTTTGTACTTTGGCTATTAGTACACAAACTGGCATGATTCTGCCTTTAGATCTTGCTCGTGATACTTACAACAAGGGATGCTAACTGTGAGGAAGGTCAACAGCGATGTGAATTCTTGTTCTTTAAAAGTGCATCATGTTCCTCTTTGTTTTGTTATGAATGAGAAATCACCACCACCTAGACATGGACATCAAAACCAATCCCTTGGTATTTTAAGTTTTTGGCTAGTCTAGTATTTCTTATTGAAAAATTCAATATCTCATTACAGAGTATTCAATCCTTCACCTTCTTCAGCAAGATGGATAACCAATTAACCATACAGTTTCTGCAGTCTTTAGAAAACAGATGTAGGTAAATTGCCTTCTTCATTAAAATTGCATCAACAATCTTACATTTATCATGTAAGCAATTTACCAATTTGTAAGCATTTACCTCTCCGCCCGTCTTCGCCTTTGCCTTGGCCATCGCCTCATCGCCGTCTTCGCCTTCGCCTCTCCGCCTGTCTTCCCCTTCGCCTTGGCCATTGCCTCTCTGCCGTCTTCGTCTTCACCTTGGACATCGCCTCGCTGCCGTCTTCGCCTTCACCTTGGCCATCGCCTCGCTCCCGTCTTCGCCTTCACCTTGGCCATCGCCTCGCTGCCGTCTTCGCCTTCACCTTGGCCATCGCCTCGCTGCCGTCTTCGCCTTCACCTTGGCCATTGCCTCGCTGCCGTCTTCGCCTTCACCTTGGCCATCGCCTCGCTCCCGTCTTCGCCTTCACCTTGGCCATCGCCTCGCTGCCGTCTTCGCCTTCACCTTGGCCATCGCCTCGCTGCCGTCTTCGCTTCACCTTGGCCATTGCCTCGCTGCCGTCTTCGCCTTCACCTTGGCCATCGCCTCGCTGCGTCTTCGCCTTCACCTTGGCCATCGCCTCGCTGCCGTCTTCGCCTTCACCTTGGCCGTCGCCTCGCTGCCGTCTTCGCCTTCACCTTGGCCGTCGCCTCGCTGCCGTCTTCGCCTTCACCTTGGCCGTCGCCTCGCTGCCGTCTTCGCCTTCACCTTGGCCGTCGCCGTCGCCGTCTTCGCCTTCGCCTTGGCCGTCGCCGTCTTCGCCTTCGCCTTGGCCGTCGCCGTCTTCGCCTCGCCTTGGCCGTCGCCGTCTTCGCCTTCGCCTTCGCCTTGGCCGTCGCCGTCGCCGTCTTCGCCTTCGCCTTGGCCGTCGCCGTCTTCGTCTTCGCCTTCGCCTTGGCCGTCGCCGTCTTCGCCTTCGCCTTGGCCGTCGCCGTCTTCGCCTTCGCCTTGGCCGTCGCCGTCTTCGCCTTCGCCTTGGCCGTCGCCGTCTTCGCCTTCGCCTTGGCCGTCGCCGTCTTCGCCTTCGCCTTGGCCGTCGCCGTCTTCGCCTTCGCCTTGGCCGTCGCCGTCTTCGCCTTCGCCTTGGCCGTCGCCGTCTTCGCCTTCACCTTGGCCGTCGCCGTCTTCGCCTTCGCCTTGGCCGTCGCCGTCTTCGCCTTCGCCTTGGCCGTCGCCGTCTTCGCCTTGGCCGTCGCCGTCGCCGTCTTCGCCTTGGCCGTCGCCGTCGCCGTCTTCGCCTTGGCCGTCGCCGTCTTCGCCTTCGCCTTGGCCGTCGCCGTCTTCGCCTTGGCCGTCGCCGTCTTCGCCTTCGCCTTGGCCGTCGCCGTCTTCGCCTTCGCCTTGGCCGTCGCCGTCTTCGCCTTCGCCTTGGCCGTCGCCGTCTTCGCCTTCGCCTTGGCCGTCTTCGCCTTCGCCTTGGCCGTCTTCGCCTTCGCCTTGGCTGTCGCCGTCTTCGCCTTCGCCTTGGCCGTCTTCGCCTTCGCCTTGGCCGTCGCCGTCTTCGCCTTCACCTTGGCCGTCGCCTCGCTGCCGTCTTCGCCTTCACCTTGGCCGTCGCCTCGCTGCCGTCTTCGCCTTCACCTTGGCCGTCGCCTCGCTGCCGTCTTCGCCTTCACCTTGGCCGTCGCCTCGCTGCCGTCTTCGCCTTCACCTTGGCCGTCGCCTCGCTGCCGTCTTCGCCTTCACCTTGGCCGTCGCCTCGCTGCCGTCTTCGCCTTCACCTTGGCCGTCGCCTCGCTGCCGTCTTCGCCTTCACCTTGGCCGTCGCCTCGCTGCCGTCTTCGCCTTCACCTTGGCCGTCGCCTCGCTGCCGTCTTCGCCTTCACCTTGGCCGTCGCCTCGCTGCCGTCTTCGCCTTCACCTTGGCCGTCGCCTCGCTGCCGTCTTCGCCTTCACCTTGGCCGTCGCCTCGCTGCCGTCTTCGCCTTCACCTTGGCCGTCGCCTCGCTGCCGTCTTCGCCTTCACCTTGGCCGTCGCCTCGCTGCCGTCTTCGCCTTCACCTTGGCCATCGCCTCGTCGCCGTCTTCGTCTTCACCTTGACCATCGCCTTGAACAACGTCTCGCCGTCGTCTTGGATTGGTATTGTTTTGTTTTGTGTTATTTTGTTATGTTTAAGTTAACCCGTTGGCTGCCACCCCGTTTGCGTCCCATTTTTTTTGTAGCTTGTAGGGACGGGCCGCGCTGTTCTGCTCCATGGTCTATTTGGCCATGGGGTGGGACAGTCGCAAATGCCCAAGATTGGCCTTCGGGCGCTGTAGGCAATGCACCAATAGGGACTCTCTTTGTCGGTTCGGTAATAGATTTCCAGGGGTGTGCATTCCCAGAATGGAGTCTATTACCGTGCCAGCCCGGACTTGTCTTTGGACAAGTCCCACCTTGGTCGGGGATCCTTCCGACGCGACGCGCAGCAACTGTAGTTTAAGCAACCTACGGGTTGTGTGGCCTGGCAGCCAACGGGTTTACTTAGTTAAGTGTTATTATATGTATGTATGTATATCATGTAAAATAGTGGTGGAATTGTGGGATGGAGGAGGGCAATAAAACAATTTTTACACAATACTTCTTTTGTTGTATTTCAATTTTCACATTACGATACATACCAAGAACATTAGAAAACTTATTTCACAAACCTTTCACTAAATCCTGTCATCGATTGAGTACATGACTAATCACGCCTGTTAACAATCTGCAAAGGCTTTTATTTTGTTGTTAAGATCCCAAAACAATCTTCAGAATTTAACTTAAGGAATTTTTTTCTCTTCTTACATGTGAGTGCACAATCCATCAATGCAAGAATGATACCAGAGGTTGTTTATTTAAAGTGGCAACTGGCAGCAAAACATCTGTGGCATTGCATGTTGATACAGAATGGTCCTGCGGCCATCACCAGCACATGACCTAGAGTACAGTTAAAATAGTAATACTGTTAACGATCTAACATTACCTCGTGATACTTGCAAGAAACTAGGACATTTAGTTTGAAAAAGAATATGAAGAGCTGTTTTCTTTATACAGGGCAATTGGAATAAAAATTGTCTGCGCTAAACGAGATGAAAACGTGCTGCCAAAGCCAAGCCATGCTTCGACTTAGAACAAATTAGAACAAGTATGTACAATGCTTTGTAAGAAACAAATTATTGACATAATACCTTCAATAGAGTATGAATTTACTATTAAATGGACCTATAGTAAAGCGTCTATTAGAAACTACGCTAAATTGCAGGTAAAACCACGCCACATCAGCAGTGAAATTTTGACCAGACAGGCAGACATTAGTTACTCAACTGTTCTCTGTAGACGCTAAACCCGTAATGAAACAGCTGATAGTCCCATAAAAAGCTTCTGAGTTGCCTTTTTCCCCCATAGATGTCATCTTTGCGGGATTCGCGCTTCATTTGTTTTTACCAGCGAATATGGGAAATAAGAAAAGTTCGTCAGTTTGTCATTGAATTTTCTCGAAAATGGTTACGTGGGTTGAATCGTAAGTGTTGTTTGTTGGCGTATCTTCTTGAATTTCTTCTATCCAGCCATTTGGACTATAAAGCTGTTCACCTTTGGTATAATGTGTTTGTTAAAAACTTTTTTTTTTCATAATCCATTCTAGAAATAACTTCGGGTTAAAAGGATTTCATTTTCTAACTACCTGCCAGCAAACTATTGCGATTGTTAGTATTTTATGAGTTACCCAGTTTGGTTTTGAGTTTTCCTATTTTTGATTAAGGGGTCTGTTCGTGATCACAAAACATTTAGCGGGAAAGATACAACAAGAGGATTCAAGCTGTTAATCGTTCCTAGAAAGCACATTGTAAATCCAGCAATTCTTTTGGTAACAAAAATATGCTACATTAATTTTGAAGCTCAGAAACTAAATGCAATTTCTTTCATAGGTGTAACTGTGATTGTGAATGTGAAAAAGAAACTTGAGTGGGATAAACTGGATTACAATTAAGTAGGTGTTTTACCAATTTTAATGTATTTTTTACTTAGAAATTTTTAATATTTCATGCTTTGTTTCTTTCATGTAGACAAAATAATCACAAAGTTGTGGAAGCAATTCCCGAGAAGTTTGCCAATATGGTTTCGGTGTGTTAAGTAAGTGTATCAACAAAATGTTATGAACATTTTATTTCTTTAATCTAAATTTGCAGTTGTGGTGGTTTTCAAGAGGATATTGATGGAGGTTTACTGTAAAAAATATATGTGCAATGTTGAAAGGGCGACCGAAGATTTCCGGATTCTTGTATTATCTCTCATGTTACGGTATTTGTACAAAAATATTGAAGTGCATTTCTGGGCTCCCTTCTTTTCCGTAGCCCCGTTTCCCCTTGACTTGTGATAAGCCCGTAGGGGGTCATGCCCCTACTGTGATCAGCAGTAAAGGTTGTGAGTGCGCTGTCCGGAAAGGGGACGTGGGGGTCCTCCAGCTCAATGATAACTTTTGGAGGGCGAAGAGGCTACCCACAAATCCGAATTAACGGTTAATCGCTCACGTAAAAACTTGTCCGATCATCACTCTTCATCCTTTTCCGGCTTCTCTTAGCCACTCCCCGGGTAATCTCCCCGGGGGTTGTTCAACCAGGGCAGAGGTAGACTCTGAGAGTCTGCCTTTGCCTTGGTTGGACACTTAAAAAAATCGCTGATTTTGAAAAAATAAAAAAAATTTATAACTTTGCTACATTATTTTCAATTGTTTATCTTGGTTTTCACTTGTAATGCAGATTATCCCTTGAACATAGATTTGATATAATTTCGAAGCGTTCATGTTAACAATTTTGATTTTCAATTTTGACTCATTCGGGATTTGAACCCTAGATGTTCGGCATTCCACGCCGATGCTCATCCATTGAGCCATGAGTTACGTTGTCCAACATCCAAGATAAACGAAAAAAGCCACAAGTCCAAATTTATTAAAGTTAAGTAACAAGGAAACATAGACGAGAAGAATATATGTCTCGTGGCTCAGTGGCAGAGCATTGGCATGGTACGCCAAAGGTTACAGGTTCAAATCCTGAAGGAGACTAGATATATAATAAAAAACAAAGTTAATCTTGAATTAAAGTATGTGACAAATTTGGGTACACTTATCTATAGATTCAGATTGATGTTCAAGTTTCAGATCTCTCACGTCGCTAAAACAAAATGAGATTTTTAAAAAATTTTATGGGATATTACATTAATTAGTGCCAAAATATCCATCCCGTTACTTCGTAACGGGGAAGTATCTCGACTCGACTTGCAGACGTGGAAGGTAGACACCTGGGAAGGTTGAAGCCCAGGACATCGTGAATCGAACCAGGAACCTTCAAGTTGGTAGGCGAGAGCGATACCTTCCTGGCAGCCCCCCCTATTATCCCCCCCAATGACATTTGGTAGTCTATTGACTACTGGGCACAGTTACCTTAATGTGTTGAAAACTTAGATTTCAGTGTAGTACCTGAAATAGCTCAGTGGTAGAGTGTGAGACTGAAATGCTGAATGCCTTGGGTTCGAAGTTCGAATCCCAGTCAGGTAACAATGGTGAAATCGTGGGAATCATAGACCATGATGAATGTAATGTGAAGAATTCTGTAAGAAAGCAGATTGTTGTAAACGTTTCTTATTAACACACCAATAAAAAAGTTAGATGAAACAGCAAGTTTTTCTAATAGCAACAACTTCTCTCTACTTTCTTTCTTTTACCAGACCTCCTTTATTAATGGTAGTATGAAAGTAATTCTAATGTGTTAATGAAGTGCAACTAAAAGAGCTTCCATTAAGACTTGCCCCAATTACCCACACATTCTTACTCGGCTGAACTAACAAGCCTGATTTGGCAATCTCAGTGTCAATACAACCCATTTAACCCACTAACGACTATTACAGACTTAGAGTGATTGTCTCAAACAATGGAGAAATATAACCAAAAATCATCCATGTTGTAACAAACTTACAGTAAAGGATCCAAGAAAAATGTAGCAAGGAAAATTTTCCGATTCAGTTTTGTCAGGTGCTCATGTGGTACTGCAGCTTCTCAGAATCAGTCCACACAGAAGTTCAAAACGTGCTAGTTCTAGCATATTGAGTTCCTTACACTAAGCCAAAAACCATATCAAGTCCAAATTGTTTCAAAATCACTAGAACTAATCTCAGAATACCTCATTTTAATGTTTAATAAATGTGGTTCTAAGGCCACAATATTAAATCCCACTATCTATGGTGACTGACTACTTAAAAAAATCCCACAATCACAGTTACACCTATGAAAGAAATTGCATTTAGTTTCTGCACTGCAAAAATTAATGTAGCATTTTTTTATTACCAAAACAACTGCTGGATTTACAATGTGCATCCTTTGAACAACTGAACAGCTTGAATCCTCTTGCTGAATCTTTCCCGTTAAAGGTTTTGTCATCACAAACACAGACATCGTGGTGAAAAATAGTAAAATTCAAAACCAAACTGATTTAACTCATACAATACTAACCCCGGTAATAGTTTGCTGGCAGTTAGTTAGAAAATGAAATCCTTTTAAACCGAAGTTATTTCTAGAATGCTTTATGAAAAAAAAAAGTTTTTAACAAACATTTTACCAAAGGTGAACAGCTTTATATTCCAAATGGCTGGATAGAACAAATTCGAGGAGATACAACAACAAACAACCTGAGCCCAAAATGTGCTTTTTTTGATTCAACCTATGTAACCACTTTCGAAAAAATTCAATGACAAACTGACGAACTTTTCTTATTTCCCATGTTCGCTGGTAAAAACAAATGAAGCGCGAATCCCGCGAAAGCGACATCTATGGGAGAAGAAGGCAACTCAGAAGCTTTTTATGGAACTAACAGCTGTTTCATTTCGGGTTTAGCGTTTACAAAGAACAGTTGGATAATAAATGTCTGGTTAAAATTACACTGCTGATGTCGCGTGGTTTTACCTGGAATTTGGCGTAGTTTCTATTTTGTGCTTTACAAACGGTCCATTTGAAAGTAAAGTCATACTCTATTGAAGGTATTTTGGCAATAATTTGTTTCTTACAAAACATTGTACCATACTTTTTCATTTTGTTCAAAGTCGAAGCATGGCTTGGGCATGCTTCGACTTTGATCTCTTCGCTTTGAGTTGCTGCCTAAGCCAAGTTTTCATCTTGTTTAGTGAGATGCAGCCAATTTTTTTCCAATGGCCCTGTATAAAGAAAACAGCTCTTCATATTCTTTTTCAAACTAAATGTCCTAGTTTCTTGCATGTATCATAAGGTAATGTTACAATTGATTGTTAACAGTATTACTATTTTACCTGTACTCTAGGTCTCCGTACTCTAGTTCTTGTGTTGGTGATGGGTGCAGGACTTTTCTGTATCAAAATGCAGCGCCAGTATGCCACAGGTGTTTTGCTGCCAGTTGCCACTTCAAATAAACAACCTCTAGTATCATTCTTGCATTGATGGATTGTTCAATCGCATGTAAGAAGGAGAAAAATTCCTTAAGTGAAATTCTGAACATTGTTTTGAATTTTCAACTACAAAACAAAAGTCTTTGCAGAATTGTAAACAGGCGTGATTTGTCATGTGCTCAATCGATGACAAGATTTTGTGAAAGGTTTGTGAAATAAGTTTTCCAATGTTCTTGGTATTTATCGTAATGTGAAAAATGAAATACAACAAAAGAAGTATTGTGTAAAAATTGTTTTATTGCCCTCCTCCATCCCACAATTCCACCACTATTTCACATGAAATACATACATACATATAATAACACTTAACTAAATTAACCCGTTGGCTGCCAGGCCATACAACCCGTAAGTTGCTTTAACTACAGTTACTAGGCGTCGCGTCCTAAGGATCCCCGACAAAGGTGGGACTTGTCCAAAGACAAGTCCGGGCTGGCACGGTAATAGACTCCATTACGGGAATGCACACCCCTGGAATCTATTACCGAACCGACAAAGAGAGTCCCTAATGGTGCATTGCCTACAGCGCCCGTAGGCGAATCTTGGGCATTTGCGACTGTCCCACCCCATGGCAAATAGACCATGGAGCAGAACAGCGCGGCCCGTCCCTACAAGCTACGAAAAAAATGGGACGCAAACGGGTGGCAGCCAACGGGTTAACTTGAACATTACAAAATGACGCAAAACAAAACAATACCAATCCAAGACGACGGCGAGACGTGGTTCAAGACGATGGCCAAGGTGAAGGCGAAGACGGCAGCGAGGCGATGGCCAAGGTGAAGGCGAAGACGGCAGCGAGGCGATGGCCAAGGTGAAGGCGAAGACGGCAGCGAGGCGATGGCCAAGGTGAAGGCGAAGACGGCAGCGAGGCGATGGCCAAGGTGAAGGCGAAGACGGCGACGAGGCGATGGCCAAGGTGAAGACGGCGCGGCGACGAGGCGATGACCAAGGCGAAGACGGGCGGAGAGGCGATGGCTAAGGCGAAGGCGAAGACGGTGGCGAGGCGATGGCCAAGGCGAAGGCGAAGTCTAAGACGGTGGCGAGGCGATGGCCAAGGCGAAGGCGAAGTCTAAGACGGCGACGAGGCGATGGCCAAAGTGAAGACGGCGGCGATGTACCATGGTGAACTCTCTTCATCGCCGTGGGCTGTTGCTGAGCTCCTGAGCTGCATTGCTTTTGGTCATCTTTTTTTGCTTTTTGTTAAGCCATGATGTTATTCTAATAAAGAACAGAGATAAAAGTGTTTTAAAATTTCAAGAAACAATATCAAATGTAACTTACGAATAAATCGAGGTCGAAAGTGTACACCAAGACAGAAGTAAATGTCCAGCTCTTGTTGAATGAAATGCATCACCATTCTGTAACATGAGGCCATGAGCCAATAGGCAATACCAGAATAAAGCATGACATTCATTTCTGTATAATCTATGTTGTTGATTTACCTCAATTGTTGGTATGTTTACTGCCCGCGTCCACATCATTGGTGGTTTTAGTTCAAATTGTTTCATCCTTGATAGTGAATAAAGGAACCATACCGATTGGTTTGGTAGCAGCCTGAATATGAGTACCTCTCTAAAAGTAGAAATGGCAAACCTGGGCTGCTAGCAACTTTGTGCTTGCCTGCTTCAGCTTGCCTGGCCAAAGGAAACTGTGAGACAGAAAAAACTTTTTTTTTATTGTTCTTTCTCCAACAAACTCATGACACTGAACTTACTAGATAGTATACAAAATACAATTAGTAAACTGGTGAATTATTGATTGAAACACAAAAAGTAGCGAAGAAAAACTTATGGATCACTTGTACCGCTTGGACTCACACCCTATGCCCAGTATGCCCTATCCCATGTCGTTTAAGAGATGTCATCATTCAATTAGTCTGAAATTTGTCCACTAGATGTCTACACTTATTTGTTGTCTGCTATTGTTAAATAGTTGGGATTATTTACCGAGATAAATGAGAGTGAGACACACTTGAATTGATTTGCTTTGAATGACGCTAACCAATTTTAAGCTTTGTAAGATGGATTATTAACTGCAGGTAATAAGTCAGCATTCCACAGTCTGCAGGTTCCAAAAGATATGTGAAGTACACACTAATTTATGTTATTTGTAGATTAACTACATACCTTTCAAGCTTCTTCCCAGCAGCAAGTTGAAACTCCTGAAATTGAAGTAATACAGTTTTTAAAGGGTGACATGATCAGTAAACAACATAACAATTACCTTTAAAATAATTCAGACATGAATCTGGAGGCTGATTAATTAATTATAAGCTGCTTTCACACTGAAGAGTCACCAAGCTTTTTACAACTTCTTCACAAAGTGAATGTTTCTGTCAGCCGTCACCCCAGCGGCATGAAGCATTGCCCATGCTAAAGGCTGCTAAAGGATTAGAAAAAGAGGGGGTTAGCTGTTTAAGGCAGAATGTTGCAAACATTAATCAGAAGAAAAATTTGAATAAATGTTGTGATTACTCTGTGATTCCATTGGTCTTTTTTTTTAAATTGATAAATGATGTAACAACACACGACGTTTTCTCAGTGTGAATCCCAAAACGTGCAACGTCCCTGAAAACTTACGTTCTAATTATTTAATGACACAATTGTTATTTCTGACATGGTTAAAATTCCGTCGGTGTGGAGCTGTGGACAGTCTTGAAAACAAATGCTAGCAGACGACGAGTTATACAAAAGACGTTGTCTAGGAGACGACTTTCTCAATCTCAACTCCGGGCTACCCATTCGCTGCCTGCCTATCCATAGCATTAAAAAATGTAAAAGGTTATTGCGGGTTTCGAATTGGGTCATGGTTCGATTGGCTCTACCATAGAGCTATAAGACTTGTACCATTTACACCCAGGTTAGAATATAGCTTTACGAACAGTAATGTTTCTTACATTTTCTTTACAATTTCTTACATGTTCTCTTTTCCACTTCTACTTCTAGTACACTTTTTCTACCTGATTACTATACACCGATCAAAAGAGTGGATTGGGTCATTTCTGGGTTCACAAATTATATCAATAGAAGAGTGAGCAAAAAAAAATGATATTCAAAGAATCAAAGAAAAAAGTTTGATTGAATAATTTTTGGGTTTCAAATCACATCGAAAAAAGAGAGAGCAAAGGCATTCATGTTCAAAGGGAAACTAGATCTATAGTTAGCAACCAGTTATAAAATTTAGCAAAAAGGTAACAATAAGTGTAAAAGAGAGATTCAGCAAATATCAATATTAACATATTAAAGAGTTGTAAAAAGTAATACTTTGGGAAAGCTCTTAATATTTCTTTAGAGTTGCACAGATGTAAGGAACGATAGGGAAGACTAGAAACGTTCAATCCAAGGGCTTTGTTACCTTAAGACTAGCCGTAGTTATGCTATACAGCGTCAATGCTTTTGCTTGTTGATATTCGAGGGCAGGAAGATTTCGACCGTTTGAATAGTACTCCATCATCATATGGAGATGGCGATACATTTTGAGGCTCAACATAAGAACGAGGACGAAGTAATCGTGCAGTTGAGTCACCCTGAAAAGTTACACCAAAACAGAAGGAAAAGAAGAAGAAGAAAAAACACATTAATAAACAAAATGGGTAAACAGGGCAAACCGGTTGCCAATTTACCATATCTACTGTAGTTGAACGAATTTTAGAAGGAGGAGTGGGGGGGGGGGCTGGTGTCGTGGGGGGGACTGGTGTCGTGGGGGGCTAGTGTCGGGGTAGGGGTGGGGGCTGGTGTTGGGGGGTCCACTGTCGCATTCCCATGGCGTTTGCGGTAACGTTCTGGTCGTTGTGGATCAAAAGTGACGCCAGGAGCGACATGCGATAAAGAATGACTCCCATCGCATCAGCGTGAAATATACACTGTTTATCTAGCATCTTGGTTTATCTGCAATAACTGAAAATGTTATATCATAATGTTATATCAATAATCATGTTATATCAATAACCAGCATGTAGTCAACGCCAAGTCGCGGGTTGACTCGGTAGTATCCGTAAAGTTACTCTTTGAAGTCAATGACACGACCTCTTTCTTTCGAGATGGCATTCATCAATTTCATCACTCCTCGTATCACATCCTCCACCCCTTCGCGCAAAGTCAAAATTTCACTCACATGTTTGGTATAAATCTGTTTAAACTTGGCGCCAATCCTAAAAGAGCAAATGCAAACAAATGACGGAAATACATTTCCCAATGTTTACACAAAAGAATTTACCCAGCGTTTGAAGATCGTTCATGTCAGGATGTTCCCGCTATGGCCCCAGACGTTTGCGGAGTTGTTCAATCGAGCTGGCCATTTCTCTTCTAATTTTAAGCCTTCATGGATTTTCTCTCGTATAGAAACTCCATAGGAATCAAATTCGACTATTAGGAAAGCTTTTAAAAATTGTGTTCATGCTCAAACGGCGCACCTGTAGGAAGTTGTTGAGGCGGTACATGTGCGCATGTTCTTTGATGGGATGTAATATGATGGCTCGATGAACTTCGCGAGATTTCAATGGCCCGGTGAATGCCGTTCATCCACTAGAACTGTGATGGAAGATGTTCTGCATCTGTTGAAAGGATAAAAGAAAAGTTAGTAAAACGAATTGCAAGAAAGCAGGTGTAACAGGATACGTTTTTGGCTGGACTGCTGCTGCCAGCCAAGGAGCTCGAGAACTGTAAAGGCCCGACGTAACGTGACGTTGACAGAATGGATGATGAAAAAACCAACAATCGAAGAATCTGATTTGTTCCTGCATACATTTGTAAGAAATTATTAAAATTTTTACTTATTATTCAACTACTCATGTTCAACATTAGGTACAGTTTGCTATTCTTCCCTGATTCATCGTGTAAACTTTTACAAGTAAACAATTTCGTTTAGATGTTAATAATCCGAAAATCTCTGTACTTACTTTACTTGACAGAACATCAAAGAATTTATCTCTCTCGTTTGTAGTTATACGATGTTTTCGCTATGTCTCGATATTATTACATATCCGGCGTTCATCAAACGCGTATTTTCTTGCTAACTCAGCATTAAAGTTTGAAAGCTAGAGATAAAATTAAAACATTTCTCTATACTAACAAAACACTACTCCATTTTTAGGGGTCAAAAGTCATTCAACCCGGAAGGTGGAGGCAAACGATACTTAACTTTTAAATCGTTCGTTCGAAAATCGTATCGATCGTTGACCTGGGATACACTTTCCCCAAGGTATACGTCACTTTCTATTTTGTCCGTTTCTTTCATCAGTCACCTAACCTATCCTTTTAGCATTTCAATTCGCAATCACTCTAAGGTCAAAATGGGGCTGGCAAAAAGATCAATGACCGCTTTGTACGTTTTCAGTTCAACCTAGTATATAAACCTGGAGAATTTCACTAAATTCACATTCAGCCTAAGACACCCAAAGTTCGCGCATCATCACAGCTTAGAAAATGCACGCATATAACTTACCAAGCATCGTGGTTTGCATCTTCGCTGTTCTCTTGTTCAATGATACGTTTTTAGTTTTCATTTTTCAGAAATCCATCTTCGAATTTTCAAAAATTATGTAATTAGGACAAATTAGTCAGCAGTTCGCTGTAGATGTAATACCTCAACAAGAATCAGGTGTAGTCCAGGCAGATGCTTCTGGCATCATCTAGAACTACCGGGAACAACTTGGACTCTGTTCTTTCGTAAGGCTCTGAAACAGTAAAGATAAGGCATTAAAAATCATGACGAGTATTTAAAAAAGAAATGAAGTACCTGCGTGATATTAATAACAAGGTCAGGATTGTTTTCGGAGGGCTAGTCAAGCAAAAACGAACCATTTCGGATGGACACGCTGCCGAAATGAGAAAATTCCATTACATTGAGATACTCAGTCAGGTTGCATCCATACAGGACATGGTCTTCAATTTTGAGTGAATTTTCAACAGTGATGTGTAGAATACCCATTGGTCCAGTGATGGATTGGACAACACTTGTGACAGCTATCTGGACAAAATCGAAGAGATTCTACCCGTTAATATCTTGCAACTCGATATTTCAGAGCAAAGACGCACTCGCCAGTAATGGTCTGGTTATCAGAGACTGTCAGCGTCGTTGTGACATTTAGATGACGCTACAGCCATTAAAAAATCCAAGAGTAACGTCGTTTTCGACAGCGATAAGACGACGTGTTTTCTTTGGTTCCTGAGATTGTTTTGGGGTCTGTCATATTCACCACTTCACTCAAATATTCTTCAACGTTGTCGTAGCTGTTGATGGTGTCCGTTTCAAACGAGTCCCGTGTCGTGCAAGTAGACATTAGCGTGCAAAGAGTGATTTTTAAAAATGAAATGAGAACTCGTACCCTAAATGTTACGTGACCGGGAATCGTGATCTCTGGACACTGTACGAAATCCAGAGTTTTTCTTCTTAAACCTGTGGAAACAATATCACTGACATCACGCCACTCAGTGAACTTTCGGTGACCAAATCATCCACTTCTAAATGTCGCTTGAAATGTATGTGTCCGTTAATGATTGCGTCCTCATCTATCGTAGCTGCAGCGGCAACAAATCATCCAACATAACTCCAGCCACCGTATTCAGCGTGACGGTGTCACCCGATGAACTGATGACGTCGCCATCAACGGTAACGTTGGATATGAAGAGTGTGCCTGTAGAAAAAATAGCACTGAAATCATTGAAAATTCCTAAATGCATGGTCGAAAATGCCTGTTACCGTTTGGGATCTGCTAAGGAGAGCTATGTCTTGCGGAATGTTCAGCATGTTCATTATTAAAAGTCTCCTCTATCTCTACAGCCAGGCTTCCGTGAATGGTTAGCTGCCGAAAGATGAAGAATAAAGGCCGTAGTTAAAAACCCAAAAAATGTTAAACATTGATTAACGAAATAACCTTTGTGCCAGAGACATGGAAGTCTCCTTCCTTCTTGGAAACGTCTTCGTCCAAAGCCTTGAGTTTTACTCCGTTGATATCGGTAGGTCATGAATCACCATAGCCCCGTGTACGGTAAACATTGTCGGCGAACTGCACTGCTGAACGTCTGGTAGGTTCTCGTCAGGAAGAAATCACAATCGAGGGGGCGTTCCATGAAGGTCCGGGTAGTAATATTTTCTTTCATTACAATTTCACAGGGCATTCGCACGTTAACAGGGATCGCTTTTTTGTTGATTTTGTCTAATAGTTTTGGGGAAGTTCTGAAAGATCAATCATATTGATCTTAAGAACATGAGTAGCATGCGCGGTTATATCACCATTTGCGTGAATGTTCGAGTCTATCGGCAAAGACGGCGGATTCAACAACGTGATGATATCCACGCTCTTAAAACTTTAGTTTTCCACGACCAAATTATTGATGACCAAGTCGTCTGCGATCCGTACCCCACCCAACATAATGTGTATATCACCTTTATCAGTGTGCAGGAAGTCATCCACATTTCTTCCATTAATATCTGGACAGTCAATGTTTCCTTGGACATCTAGGACGTCGACTTCAATACTTGCTAGGATGGTTTGCTGGCCCGGTGCTCAAAAAATCTTTGAGAAGGAGATCGTTAAGATCCAATTCAGCATCGTCAACAAGCAACGGACCTGTGAAATTGACAAATCCTATTACAACAAATGTTATCAGATTGCACTGATTACAATTTATGATTAACATTATCTTCAACGATCTGGTGGGCATTCTTGTCGACGAGTACTGCGCAGAGCATGGATACGTTTATTCCGTTAATTCAGTCACTGTGGAAGCTTTCACCTACCAGTACAGGACCGACGAACCGCACCCATCCGGTGAAAAGCTGCTCTTTCTCGCTTTTCTGTACAATCAGTTTCTCCGATCATGCCCTAAAATCACGTTGTAACACATTGTGAGTTAAAACAAAGAAAATTAAATTCACATGTAATGTTAGCGAATGTTGGTTGTAACATTTTTTTAAACTTCGATAGTGGCTTCGCAATGTAGATTCCACATCTACATCGTTGATGGAGTTATTGCCAACGCCGATATTACCTCTGACATCCAAACTAACCAAACCAGCATTGATTTTCCCACCAGATTTCAGCAGCCGATTTTTTGTTAATCTATACAATCTTTTCAACCGCCTTCCTCTACAAACTCTAAAGTAAATTTAAATGTGTGAAAATAAAAAACCACATTATAAACGTACCAAGCACACGAGGGCAGTGATCCTACTATGGTGAACCAACCGAAACATTTTCAGCTTCAAGATCTTCGATGTTCTGGTGAAGAGTAGCGCCATGCTTGTCGGGAACATTCATCCCAATCCCGACCGTTTATAATGCACTACTGAGACGTAGACGACCCTAAAAATATGACGCCGTTATATTAATTTCTTCGACTAATTGAATGAATCGTTATTCACAGTATACGTGGAGTTCGTGGAGTACTAAAGATTTGGCATTTCTTGGGAGAGATCATTCGCTGCGATGTCTAGGATCCCTTCAGCGCGCTTTCAATTTCTTTTGGTCTCACAAATCCTCTGCTAAAGTTGTACAACACCTAATCAAACCCAATCGCTAACAATTAAATCGTAGACATATGTGGATTTTAAAAAATTACCTTGTGTCAATCACAGGGGATTGAGAGAAATTCATTTGTGCGATAGCGACAGTGTCGTTGATGGTTACATTCTCTTTCAATGATGAAAATTTCAACGTTTTTAAATCAGAGAATTGACATCAATGAGGCATTTCTCCAAAGGATTGATTCTCCGACTCATCTCTCCAAAGGATTGATTCTCCGACTCTTCGCAGATGTCTTCTAACATTTGAATGGCAGAACTTTCTAATGGCAACACAAAGATGCGTTGAACTTGGCCCATCTAGGCGAGCAAGAGTTGCAGAAGATCGGCCATAAAAAATGTCTGCCAATGCAGCAAAAACAGGATGAAAGTGACGAGGTGTATCTGATGCATAAAACTTTAAGTGACTCTGGAAAAGATTTATAACAAACTATGAGTATTCTAATTTAATAAGTCCAATCTTGTGAGCTGATTACTTGGGAATTAAAAGCATTGAAAAAAAATTGCCAATTTGTAACCTTTACTAATTCCTTCCTGCTGAATGTGCATCCAAGGCACAGCACTAGGAATCCGATCGTGCGGCAGAATTTGTCACTGTAAAAACCTTTCCTCTATAGCATTCAATAATTTAAAAAACATGTATGAAATGAAACTTTTCATAGTATTAAGGGCAGTTTAAATGAAACCTTGAAGGAAATATTTGATCCTCCTAGAAGAAGGCACCATTGGGCTTCCGTTAGAAAAGTATCAAACTGGAACACTCGATCCAGATCAATGTTTTGAATTTCCAATAACTCTGTATCCTCCGCATCAGTGAATCGCCTTAGATGGACGGAGGGATCTCCGTGAAGTAGCACCAAGTGAACTGTATGATTGAAGGACACCTATTTTCTTAAGTTCAAGAGCCACAAAAGCGTGCTTCATATCCATAGTGGTCCCTAACCACTCATAGATTCTGCAATGATGAACGTGAATTAAATCCATTAGATAATCAGTAAAAACTGACAAAAAATGTACATACATTGCATTCCTGAATTTCGACAATACTCCATGGCACCAACCTGTGTGGCCAAAGACATGTAGCCTACAGGCTTCCTTCATGTTCGAAAAAGACACAGTCTTCGAGTACCTCGCCAATGATGTGCTGGATACTAGTATCATCGTATTATCCAAACCGGTTTTGGAGCAAATATAACTGTAACGATATCTTGTTGTAAATCCGGTTTAAAGTTCCTCCACGAAAGAGACGCAACTTCGCGTAAGGCAGCAATTCCGTCACATGCCGGCTGATTGAAACCTCTTGGAAGTGTTTCCGGTATGGCGATTCCTAGCAAATTTTCCGCGATATTCGGAAAACAATTCCACGGGATACCCAGACTCCGGCAGTTTCCACGGCTTCTGGCTCCTCCTATTTCCAAGATGACTTCCACGCCGTACCGTTCCACGCTCCACGTTCCAAGCACACGATGTACACCGACCCTTCCAAAGCAAGTGCAACTGTTTTTAGCGCCAACGAATGTCATTTCATGAATGTCACGTCACTAAGGCTCGGCCCCGGTGCAAATATGGGTTGACCCCGACGAGCTTAATAACAGACGGTACTGACAAGACAGTGCAAAATTGCTGGGAAAAAAACTCATTTTATCTCAGTCGCGCCAGTGCATTCCGCTGTTAGCTGGTCAAGTTCAGTTTACATTTGCGACGGGGCCAAGCGCTACATGCGACTGCAACGAAATGAAAATTTTTTTAGTCTTAAGCTGTAAATCAAATGAAAAATTTAGCTAACAACAAATGGTAAACAAAGTAAACGCAAACCAAGATGGAAAGAAACGCATCAATTAGATTTCGTGACTATTGCGCCGATTTTAAGACGGTTCAATTACTACTATACCTACTGCTAAATTCAGATCAAAAGTTGGGGTCCTGATTGTTGAGAAAGTTTTCTTTCTGTTCTCTTTGCCACCAGGTCGATCCGATTCTGCGAGTTAGCAGTTTTACCAAGTATTTGGGCAGCAGACGTGTGTTACAAGCAAACTGCTAACATATAAATAGGCAACAAATAGTGAGATTGACTGCTGCGCCCCTATAGGGGCATAAACTGGTGAGAAAAAGACAAATGGCCTATGGGTTGTAACTAAAAAAAAAGAAAAAGCGACTGGTTACCAAAAATCTGTCGCTGCAATAGATATGACCGTGGATATGACCCGACGTTACAAAATGCAGCAGGACAGGAGATCCTTGATTAGTTACAGATAATAGTTACAGATAAGTGTAAACCTACAAGCAAATTACCAAGTTTCAATTACCTGATGGCTATTGGCAATGATTTTACAGGTGAAGAGAGCATTGGTTTTTCCTCAGGCTCCAACCAGATTTCCAACTAAATTGCATATCAAAGAAGCAACTTTTAAATGGGATCACAACTTTGAAACATGTTTGAAAGAAAATAAAGTTATGTTGTTGACACGTGACACTGTTTCTCTCTTGCCCTGCATCATGGACTCTCGTAAACAATCAAATCTGAACTGTTCAGACACAGCTATACCAAATTGCAAACAACCAGTAGCCAATTAATAAATGATTGCAGGGATTGCTCTCGTGACAGCTTGGCATTGCCATAGTAGGTTCAAAAATCCAAGATCTAAGCCTCATCAGAGCAAAAAAAAAAAAGACTGATCTTTGTGACTATATTTCACACAAACTTTAGCTCCATATCCTGATCACTCATTAACAATGACTACACAATCCTGTAGTTAAAAAAATAGAATAAATTAGGTCTCAGCGAGTCCTGGTATTTGGTTTGGAATTCTCAAGATGACGAAAAACATGCTCAGTCATAGTTACCAATCGAATGAACGCTTATGATTTAGTTATTGCAGGACACTTTAACTTTTAAACATTCAAATTACAGCAAATATATGAAACTAGCTATAAAATGTGTTACCTGTAAACATATTTCTGTTTTACTTTATTAATCATTGGAATTAGCCTCAGAGCTCTGAGGAAGACACGCGGAGAGAACGCCGACAACGTGGACGAGCTGAAGCAGACGACTAAATGTCCACCTGATGCCCCGAAATTTGCCCCGGTTTGCCGTGAACCGTGAACGCCGCCACTGCCATCTATTGGCAAAAGTTTTGCTACAAAATGCACCTGGGGTAGTAAAATTAGACATCTAGACATAGCATCGCCATCAGGAAGCTTATCCATTACATGTGTATGGCTGATTTCCTATTCCTAGCTGGCAAATTTTTACTCTATAGTTAAACGACCTGGCAATTCCATAACAAACGCAAGCAGCTATACAGTACGATTACTGTACGTCATATCCATTTCATCCACTTCCGAACATCCCAGTATCCGAGGGAAAATTCGCTTCGTTCGAAAATGACACATAGCTTACAATTTATCAAATACCTTCCTGTGTGTTTCATGTGGGGCTAGTACGATTTTTACCATTTCCCATAGTGGTAACAATACATACAGTGGGGGTAGTAGTAACCGTAGTGGTAACATTAACATGCTCAGCTGAACATTCTTTGAATCTTTCCATTCTCCTATTTGTTTTCGATTTCTGCTATCGTCAGCTGCTCCGGTATGAACAAAAAAAGGCCCTTGTTTTCAAACTGGCATCTCAGAATAGAACACCGGGGAAAAGATTGACGGTTTTAATACTTCACACTTTAAAATAAATCAACTCAAATTAGCTTTTACACATTATTTTCAGGATACTGCACAATTTTTATTTAATAATGTCTGACATTATCTGCAATAACCGACAAGTCTTGACCATAACCGTGGAGGGGGTAGGCAAAGGATTGTTGTTACTTTTGTTTAAGTATTTGTTGTTTGGTTGCTCGCCCTTGGCAGCGGGAGGTAAAAATGGCCACGTCCGAGAATTACAGAAACCCTTTGCCTATCGTTTTGTTCCAGTAAAACTGGTGAGAAAAAAAAAAGAAATAATATTCTGAAGCCTCAGGATGTGAGCAGCCGGAAACCAATCTTTAGCTCACTGAGCGGGACAAATTAGTTTATGTAATAATTTGTAACCGGAAAGAACAGAGCAACCGAAACCGGGTTATGGGCGATATATGGGTGTTCCACATTCGAAGCAGCGGAACAATATGTACGTCGTACGGGTTTGCCCGGTTAATTTTGTTGTCCTCAACTAACTATAGTGCTGGGGAAATTAGAATCCCCTAAAGCAGTATCTCACGTCCACTGGCCAAAACGAAAGTAACCATAAATGACGTCACAGTCCATAAGCACGACAGTGCATTTGTTTGTTCAACTCGTGTTTTGAAAATCGTGGCAAGTTTATTTTGAAAGAATAAAAAATTAATGTTAGTAGCGCTTATTCTATAGGCTAAGAAAACAATAACAAATTTCAGGTGTGATGGCCTCTTAAAGCGCCGCCGAAATTCCAGTTCTCATGTGTGCCTGTTCCCTAGCCCTTCCGTAATGCTCGTTCCAGCAGAGAAAGAAAAAGAAAAAAAAACCTTTTGGTTTAACAACCGGTTTTCCCGACCTTGAAGTGCAGGTGGACGCATCAAATATGAGCATGTTCAACCATGTCTAGCAGTCAAGACTTGAAAGAAAGCCATGAATCACGCCATCAATCAACCTCAATTTGCATCCGTGACTCGGAGAAATAATCTCCTCAGATGCGATTGAAGCAAAGGATTCTAACTCAAAGATGAGAAATCTCTTCCGCAAACTCATTTAGAACTCATTTCTTGAGGTATAGTCCATACGCTGTATAATTAAGGCGAATTAGGCTTACGTAAAAAAAAAATGCGATGGATGTTTGGCAGCATATTTTATGTGCAAACGTTGCGTCGCATCACTTCCGCCGCACATGTGCCCTAAAAACCCAGTAAAAATTCGAGACATCCGATAGAAACTGGTAACCAGAAGAATTGATGAATGCGGTTGCGCACTTGCATATACAAGAATTTAGACGATGTCGTTATATCTACACAACCTACATCACTCGATTACCATACAAATAGCATTTCTCTCTCCTTTTTATTTAAAGATCACTATCCCTTTGGAATGCACGACACATGACAGACACGGTCAACGTATAAGAACTCTATAACCTTTGCTTCTTCTACCGTATAAGGGGGGTGTGATTTCTAGCAGTCAGGAAATTGAAAAAAAAAAAGAAAAAACGCCCCGTCCTCGTTCACGGCATTGACCTTCTTCGTCGAGACATTTTTGAGGGAAGGGGGGTTAATTTATGGATTTTTCGAGAAAAGAAAGCTGAGTAAAAGTATAGACAGAGATTCTGACAAGATGCGTTCTCTTGTATATGAAATGAACGCTCGTTTCAAGCCAGAGGCACAATACATTAAACTCAACTGGGTCAACTCGTTTGCATTCCCGAGACTCGTTTGTATCGTAAATCGTTCTATCCGTTATTGTATGCTCGTCGACCATTACTGTGGATTTGTTTTTCTTTTTATTTTCTTTCTCTCCACCATATAGGCTATCTACGTGGCTTATTTCATTGAATGGAAACACACGAAACACAAGGGTCTTTTACAGTTTCTATACGCAGCCATTATTGTAACCGTACATACGCACGAAGGCGCTTTGCCAACGCGCAAGTCCGCATGAAAACCAGGTTGTGGTTTTCTTCCCAAAATTGCGTGAAAGGCTGTTGTTGCTCGGAAT
This sequence comes from Daphnia sinensis, assembly GCA_013167095.2. Taxonomy (NCBI): domain Eukaryota; kingdom Metazoa; phylum Arthropoda; class Branchiopoda; order Diplostraca; family Daphniidae; genus Daphnia; species Daphnia sinensis. Next base: position 6,561,482 of record CM023196.1, on the reverse strand, counting down.
CCCGGAGTGACGAACCACACATCGGAATGCATAATCCACATGGCGTATCGTATAGTAACGTTGATGAGATGCATCCTTTGCCAACTGCTGTTCGGGGATCACTGAACATCTAGTCAAGGTGGAGGTCCTCTTTTCTTAATATTCAATGACGTTTATGTTTCGAACCCGCTAGCAATTTGGTCTTGCAGTCCGAAAACTATACCGTTTTGACTGCGTATTATCGAACGTATGCAAAAAAAAACATGGCCAATCTGTGCGTGACTCGTGCGTGACACGTAAATGTGCGTTTGCGAGCGGATGTCCTTACATTTCCGATTAATTTCTTAAAGGGACAGGATGTAATGATAAAGGTCCGTGCCATTTGGGGCTTTTATTCTGTCGATAGTATCGTCTATCGCGAGACGTTCTCCATTTCCCCGCAAACCGGAGATTGCGAATTTTTAATCCTGACGTCCGCATAGCGAGCGAATGCATGAATCAGCTCTATTGTTAGCGATTGGCGATTGTCTAAAATTAAACGAAAAAAAAAATTAGAAACGAAATTCCTCTTTCGAATTCAACAACAATGACGGCATAAGAATCGTTTATAGAGTATACATAAGAGATCGCAGCTATATAGTACATATTAAAGCAGGGGAGACGGTGGCCCTTTGGCTGCGCAACGCGATCAAAATGGGGAAATCCAAATCGATTCCTTTGAAAAATAAAGTGATAGAACAAAAAAAAAATTGTATTGAGCACAATCGTTTCAAACACAGTGCCATAGAAGATTGGAATCGCAATCAAAAAGCCGTTATATTCCAGCCTTAATTTCTTTTTGTGCTGAAATTCTATAATAAAAATACTCTTTTTTCTTTGTTGTTTCTCTGTTTAAACGGTTGAATATTAATTAAGGTCGTACCTTGAGGCTATCTACATGCTAGTCACAGAAGAGGCACTACGAAAAGTCACGTTATTGTCTTTTGTGCGTGTGTGTGTGCGCGTGGAAGAGGAAGTCGAAAGTAGGTTACATAACACGGATCAACCGAATGCGAACAGTACACATTAGATGATATTGACGAGACAGCAAAACAAGTGCACACCTCTCAACAAACAAAACAAATAATTGCCCTTGCTCAAATCCATACACCAGCATAAGGATTTCTTTTCATCAAACGCTTTCCATTATTCAATTTTGTTTTTTAATCTTGTTGCTCGAGTTCGGTGATGAACCTCAGATCAGTGCCTTCCAAGTTGGCCTGCATCCACTTGTCGATTCGTTCGTTTAATTCGGGTGAGAAATGATTTTTCCAGTCGCCCGTTTTACCTGCAAAACGAGATAAACGTTTCACGCATCGATCTATACACACCTGCAATCAAGCGCACCGCAAGGGACGTTTTATACCTTTACGGATGAAATGTCCGCTGTTGTTCATCAGTCCGATTTCTTTGCCGATTTCGCAATTGACCGTCTCGTTTTTGGCGAAATTGTCGAAACGCAAATGTTCAGTCAGTTTGACCAGTTGATCCTCGGTCAACGTCTTGCCAAGGAATTTGGCAATCTTTTCGATTTCTCCACGCAGGTTCTGCGCACGTTAACACACATTTTAAAAACACACAAGGAAAATCTTTAAAAGCGATTTCTTTATACCCTTTTGAGGTCCTCGTAGAAAACGAAATGCAAATTGGGATGATGCCGTTTGTTCCAAGCGTCCAGCAAATGAGGAAAGAACGGGGCACTGTAAACTATCCTTTCCGAAAATGGCAAATGCGCGCATGTGTGAACAACAGTCGATTAAGGTGTGCACGCATTTTATTCAATTTTTTGTTGCTATTGCTGGAAAACAAACCTCGGTCCGTCATGAAGTAATCGGCGAAAGCCTCCAGGTTGCCAGTGTAGTGATGGAATTCCAATAGCCGGTGGTAATGATAATATGAAACGATGACGTCTTTGGGATTGCGAGCCACGTAGACAACCTTTGGATTGGACCCAAAATAAGATTTAGGGAAATTTTTTTTTTAAAAAAGGTGATAACGGTGCGGAAAAGATAATGGTGTGAAAGCAATAAAAAAAAAACAAAAGAGATTTTTACACGCACCTTGCTGGTGTTGAGAACTGACGGGTTTAACAGATACAGTGGCAAGTGACTTTTGATAACTCTGGGGCCAGCCATTTGATCAATTTGTTCCAGGTCGCGAAGGCAGTCGCCCAACACTAGGCTGATGGCCTTTCTGATGAACGGACGCAGCCAGTCCATTAGATTCCAATAGCAAAGCAGCTCCATAATTTTGTCGACCAGCGGAGAATTGGCTTTTCTGCAGTACACACAAAACAACGTTGGTTTCATAATTGGGTTCGTATTAATACAGCAGAATTTAATTTAGCTCACCTGCAAATAGCCTCTTTCTCGAATTTTTCGGCCAGCTTCATGGGCAGCATGTAGTTCATCCTTTTCACACCGAGAAACGGGGGAGCGAGAGACATAAAGGGAAACGTGGGTTTTTAATTGCTGACATTTTCAAAGGCAGGTGTGTTCATGGGGCAAATCATATGCTAGACATCACTCACTCTAGAAACGGCGAACGAATGCTCAGCTGCTCCTTCTTGCTTTTCTCGAAATCACATTGATTCACGACCATCCACACTAACTCTTGCACCCAAGTCGTTCCTGTTTATGCATACCGATCAATCGTTTGGTGATTAAAAGATTTCTGTTTTAATTAAGAAGAAGAAGAACACTGCTAACGGTTGGTGGGCCATCTTACCGCACTTGGGGAAAGTGGACACATAGATATCGTCCGGTCTCGGTGCCAAATTGTAAATATCTTCCGCATTTTTGGCGAATTCGGGCGTGGTGACGTAGCGGTGCGGCACGGACCGGACCAGCCCGTCCAGGTAAGGTGGGAAATCCTTGCGAAATTGGCCGCCCAACGTCTCGGGCATGATTTCGAATTTTTCCTGCAGCTGGAGACGTTCTTTAGCACCCGACATGTTGGCCGGTCGATGAGGTACTGAAGTCCGAACGATGAAAACAATAGAGTTATATCTCTTTTCTTTTTCTCCAGACAATCCCGAAGGCCGCCGCTAGCGTTTCTGTATATAAACCCATGTAGGCCAGACGCATAAAAAAGAAAAAAAGAAAGAAAAAAAAAAAAACCTGCCCGACCAATCACCGCAAGCCAGGAAGCCCTCCTCAGATGGACGTTCCACTTACCGATTCACATCGTATGGGTCTTGTGGGCTCTCGCAAAACTAGGTCAGGTCAGGTGTTGAAGAAAGATACGGAGCTCCCTCTCCGATCATCTCAACGTGAACGCTGAAAGCTAAAATGAAGATGCTCTTTATCTCTCTACAATCACCCTATGCACAAGGCAAATTTTTCGTTTAATGACTGTGGAAATTGTCATTCATTGAATAAAGCGACCGGACCCGGACTTGGCCATTTGATTCTCAGGCTTGTATATTTTCTTAGGTCAGCATGAAACCTCTTTCTTTTGTTTTGTATGGCAAAACATAACGTTGTGGGATTCACATGAGGCACGGTGGATTTCATCAAAGAGGTCCTCTATTGTCCGTATAGCTGGCCTTACCGAAGAACGGCCCGGTTATGACCACAACAATCGCCAAATGGGCATCGGTTACAACGATGGAAACGTGCCCTAGCTAACGTTCGATATTCTACTTTTTGTTGTTGTGCTGCTGTTGTTTTGTTTTCTCCTCAGAGTGCAACAAGAAAAGAATATACTAGCAAAAGGCTTTCTTCTTCTTTTTTTTTGTTTTCTTTTTGTCCTAAAGAGCTCGTTTTCCATTAAGTTGTTCGTCCAGCTTGAATGACCCACAAAGGATATACCTATCGGGTTAAGAAGGAATGTGTGCACCCCGGTTTGCTTGGCTAGCGAAAATAGTTGGATGCATACCTTTGTGAAAGTTGTTGGCTTTCTAACATATGCAACAGCTTCGTAAAAAAAAACCGGGTGGTGGTAATCTCAGCATATTAAATACGTATACATTGAATGGCAGCTCGGGCTATATAGGGACTAAGCAGACACGGAAGTGAACGTATCTACAGAGCCGATTCGAAATGGGCAAAAATCCTTAATCAGCAATATGTGGTTTGAATTACATAACGGAGTTGGGTCATTCCTTTGACTTCACGATGGGCTATGAACTGTCGGGGCAAGATCGTACCAACCTATTTGGATTTTTCCTATTGCTCTTAAACTGCGTTTTCCATTCGATGGTTGCTTGTATAAACACGCACGTTAATAACGAACAAGGGAAAGTGTTAAATTGATTCGTCGGTAAACGACCCGGAGCTTTCATTGATTCGTGAATCACATCCAATATGCAAAGAGGCTCTAGTTTATAGGTTCGTTTGTTCGTTTCAAAAATGCTTTCTTTTTTTTTAACGATCGGAAAACGATCGGTTAGTTCACTGCTGAATGAAACTGGGCAAACGAGGTATCGTTGACACACTTTCCATTTCTTGTCATACGGGTCATCTTATTATGCGCATGCTGCGCACTGTTCAAAAAAAAAAAAGAAGAGACGGCGAACCCCAGAAAAAAATCGAGGACATTCGAAAACAAGATTTCATGGGACCGGGTTTATTTTAGTCGAATCTTCTTTAATGTAGGTCGTCTCGTTTTGAAAGAAAAAAAGAAGAAGATTTTCATTGATGTTTGCCGAGGCTGTTTTTTGAAAAAAAAACTGGTCTATCGGCGTCTCAATCGAAACTAAAAACAATTCATTAAACAGGACTTTTTTTTTTGTGTTTAAATTCCTCTCGTATTCCAGACGTTATATCGTAAATGGGCATTGACATGCAGATGACACGTTTTTCAAAGAGGAGCTATAAACCTTAATTGTATATAATCAGCCAATAAAATAGACGACGTGTTAATTTGCTCGATTCCGCATGGTTGTGCACTTTATGCTAGAACATGGCATTGCCATTGTCATTCTTTTTTTATTAAAGGGCATCGCGAGCGTGCCAACTGGACAAGAACATGACTCGACTCGAATTCCAGGCTATACACAAGATTTTGCTTGATAAAAACAAAAACATGTGTCTCGCATTTTTATTGTCATGTTTGCTTATGATTTATTGCATCAAACCTTTTATTTTGTTAAAAATCAATGTGCTCCGTTTTATGGAGTCTGTTTTATGGTATAACTTGTTGATTTCATATTTGAACACACACACAAATGATTGTAGTAGATACGAGCCTATGGGCCATTCGTGTAGTGCAACTCATGTGTAACTCTTCGCATTTTCCATGTCCCATTCACAAAACAATTTCAGCCACAACCAAGCGTTTATTTCTCTATACAAAGAGCCACAGGGGTTTCTCCGTCACGCAGCCTGGTAACAGTGCATTCCCATCTGTTAGCATGTAATATTGTTTCTATAATAGCGAATTTCAATTTAATGTTTCTCTATATGAAATAGGAACAGGAGCTCCATCAGGTTTGGGCTTTCGGAATATGAGGTACAGCATTATTCATATTCTTTATTCTTTATTGACGATGGAATGCGTGCTGTTCTACATCGTCCAACCGCATCACGTTATATCTGGAACACTTGTGTAAAATAAAACAATTAATCATTTGAGCAAGAGTTGCGTCTTGATTTACATATTTACAGCCAATCGTGATTTCTTCTATATGCGCACTCTAATTTCAGAGCTTTTCTATTTTGCAATTAAATATGTTATGAAGGGGGATCCCCCACTTTGTTCATGTGGGCGCTTCAAGAGCCAACACCACTTCAACATCAATTTTTCAAAAGGAATATCCTCCTCCCACAGAAAAGGATTATAGGGAAAAAAAAAGAATTGGAGCACATATACGGGACATTTTTATCTGGCGTGACTGAAATTCGATTGGCCTCTTACCGCCAACAGTGCTGTACATATATGCGGGCAGAAAAAAAAAAATCTAATCAGATATCGATTGAGTCGCTTGTGCGGTTCACCAGTACATTCGCCTTTCGGCCGTTATAATATCCGCCAAACATAAAAGGCAGTGCCTTTCCAACGGGCCCTTCGCTGATTATTTCAAAGAATTCTTTTATTTCATTCAACACTTACATTATAGTTCATATAGCGAATCATGCAAAAAAAATGAAAATCAATGAATGAAATGGATATAGGCGTGCACATTTATCAATTGCGAATACCTTATACAGAGCACCGTAAATGCATTTGACTCTTTGGATAAAAAAAAAGGACATTGACGTGGAATATTTACATTTGTTGTAGGGCGTGGTCACTTCATTCGATATCCACCTGAAACGTCCCAAACTGATATACACAAACACTTGTCTTTTTTGCGGGGGAGGTTTTCATACAATCCCGCTATCGAGTCGGACAGGTCCTGCTTCTGCGTTCCTCCACACGCCTCCATTGGCCAGCTGCCATCGGCTTGGGCGGTTGTTACAAACACGTCTGATGGGACGTGCCACTCGGACGTGAGATGCGCAACGTTTGCAACAGTGTTGCACGAAAATCACGCGAGAACATGCAGTAGATGTAGAAGGTGAACGAGTAGTTGGTCACCTCCAAAATGTTGGCCACGGCTCGAAACACCTGAAAAATCGCAGCAAATCAATCGATATATCAATGAAAGAAATCAGCATTCGATTGAATCGAATAACCCCGAATAGCTCGAACCTGGAAGTAATAGGACTGTAAAACGGCTTCGTGTATCATTAGGCTGAGCACTAACTGCGGCGTGATGCACACCGAAAACAGGATGGAAGTGGAGCCCAGCAAAAACATCAAGCGCTTCTCTTCCCAGTAGCGCCTCGAATCGTCCGCTTGCTGGCCATTAGGCAGCCGGGTCTGCTGTTGCTGAGGCGGATTTCTGTAAATCCAAGGAAGGGGATCAGGTCAGTGCGTAGGTGGTTATAAAAGAAGAAACATTTGAAAATTCAAATCCGGGCAGGGCATTGAGAAGTATCGATCGCGTTGTTTGTACTATATCCACAGCATCGTTTTGCCTGGCAATGTTCATACGCAATCGGTAATCATGTTCCAGCAGGAAATATACTGCACTGAGTGCTGCCCGTTCGTCTATATACTGCCCATTACATTAAAATATTTGAGTTAAAAAAAAAACTAACATTTTTTAAAGTAAAAGTCCTATATAGAAGTTTTCACAAAGATATCGTTTCTCTATCGCAACACATAGCACAAAAGTTTTCTCGGCCACGTCTGGCGAATCCGGTTTCGTTTCCAAACTCACGTCACGTTTGAAACGTTAGAAGATTGACATACAAGAATCAACGTTAATTCTATATAGCTTTCTATACATCTCCAATATAAAGGATGGCCCTTATAATTTTTAGCCGGAGAAAGATAGAACCGGAATGAAGCGATGAATATTATACGTATATAGGTACACTCACGCTATTATTATTCATGCGCCAGCGTTTGATGGATAGCGTGAAAACAACACAGACTGGGATAAACCTAACGATTTATTTGGAAATGAGCTCTTTGCATTACTTTCTGCGGTTGTCGGACGACAAATCAAGGAGATTGGATCTGTTTGCAATTTGGCATCGAGCAATCTCTTGATAGAGGACTAAAAAGAAAGTTAAATATATGTATCTCAGCTGGGAAGAAGTTGGGCTGTTTTTCCCTCCTCTTTGCGGATAGTGCCATCCATGCCAAAGGATGTCCGTAATATTATTTGCATGTTGATATAACGACATGTACATCGGATTGGCCATCGTCTGAACTGCGCAGCACAAACTTGAAGTTCTTTTCAAACGTATAGTGTACGTATATATTCTATCTCGCATTGAAATGGTACAACTTTGACTGGGACTTTTGCCATCCGCAAAAAAAAAAAGAAAACTGAATATCTTTTCCAAAAGCCTGTCGTATTTTCATGGAACTAGTTCGATATTTCGTTAGGGTTCAACAAACTATTTCGTCCACGTGACAAGAACAACAAGGAATTCGTTCCTTCGTGCTGCGACGGCTCAAAAATTTGGACTTGCTTCAGCAGCGCGAAATTGATTACATAAATAAGGAAGTTAATATGTATTGTATGGCAAGGATGTCGTCAAATTCTGCTCGACTTAATTATCTAAACGATTTGTTTTGTCATTTGTCACGTTGTTATGTCTCGCATATCAGTCCCCCCTCCCGTCCCGGCGCAAACTGGCCAGCAATTGGGTACAGCGGACACGAAAGAAGACGCCGCACGTATACCATCCGTGCGGTTACAGTCACGAACCAATTAGCATATGCAAATGTTTCTTCCGCCAACTTTCACGAAAACTTTTTTTTCCTTTTTTTTTCGTGGGTCGTCTTATTTAACGATTATATTCTTTTAGAACTGACAGACCCGTACGCTGCGGGGCATATCGTAGAGAGTGGGGCGACTTTCTCCAGCCCGTTAAACTTGGATGGTACACACACACAACTCGTTAAGCAACACGCTTGTTTCTCCAACTAATTTGTTTTGTTCATCTTCTTCATCAACTCACCATTAAACCTCCTCCTCCCCATTATTGAAATTCCTTATAATTACCCAACTAAACTGGTTATTAAAAAAAATAGATATGTGAAAAACTTACTCGCTGCAAATGCGATCGGAGCCGTTGTTGGAAACGAAACTAACGGCGCCGTCCCTGTTGACGGATGTGACCATGGTGGGTGATGATCCGCTCTGATGGTGACTGCCATTAGCGCTCTGCACGGACGATGGAGGCGGAAGAAGTTGCGAGGCCGTGGGCGCTTTTGTTAACATACTCCGCCGCCTGGCGCACGTTCGCCTGTACACGACGATGATACAGCAATTGAGATGGACGATGATAAGTGTAGGCGCCATCTGGATTATTAAATTCCAACAGAGGAAAGAAAAAATAAAAGTCAGCCCCCCCCTCTTTTTTTCGACAGTGGACATAGAGAAATGCAATTACTTCGGGTCATTTTTGGGACATGAAAAATTGAATCCATTCACAAAGCGAAAATATATATATAAATTCAGCAATATATGCGACAATCATTTAGCAATTTTCAAGAATTGTTTGTTATTATTTTTGAAAAAAAAAAAATTGCGTGTCATTTATTGCGCAGCTGGAGATCGGTACTAATAGTTTGTCGGAGCCGGAGACAGACAAATCATCCTTCTTTTTTGTTATCGCATTACCCTGGAACGCTCCCCCCCCCCCTATATGTTGCGCTTTTTCATTGTTGCTCCTCTCTTTACACTAGCCTGATTAATTTCCCCATCGTTTACTGCGTGGCCTGTCAGAACACAAACGTGACGTGCGTTCGTGACGTAAGCGCTGAAATATACACGCACATAGGGCCACTCAACGTAAATAACAAAACCCCTCCAAAAACAAATAATAATAAGAACAGAAAAAAACAATTCAAATTGCACACAGCAAAAAAAGATGATGATATTCATACTTTGAAAATGACTTCAAGTGTCCATAAGTAGACGGCCCACAAGGTGGAATGAGCAAACGACGGGTTCTCTCGTTTCCTGTAGACGGGCAATCCGTCAGGTACGGTGGAGCATGTGATGACGTGAGCGCGGAACAAGTACGGCAGGTAAAACGACACGGCTAACAAGGCCAAACCGACGGCCACCAGCGGTGTCTTCTTGGCGGCGAAGGCCCGCGTCCGTCCCAGCCGGCAAACGGCCAGGTACCGCTCCACCGTCAGAGCCACCAGCATTAAAACGCCGATACCTGTTGAATAAAACATACACATAAGAAAGGAAAAGAAAAGAAATTTGATGATGAACAATATATAATAATGATGAATTTTCGAGAAAACTTGAATGGCTACATTTGAAATAGGATCGCCTACGGTGAGATCAAACGGGGTTAGAGAGAATAAATGTGTCGATATAACTTGTTTCGTTGTTAATTATATTCTGCTGGTGAAATGAAGGATTAAATAGTTTTCTTTTTTTTTCTGCTGACTCATGATGTTTATTGCCTGTTTGTTCCCAATTTTTTTTTGTTGTTGGCGGATATTCATTCCTTTCCCGAACTGCGTTTCGATTTTGGCTAACGTGACATAGACCCTGGCGGTATACACGGATCGCTGGGCCATGTGTAAACGTCCAGCTTATATCGATTGATGCTCTGCATATAGCCAAAAGAATGAAACACGAAAGCCGACGAAAAGCTTCAATTAGTCGAATATATATATATAGTAATTACATATACTGGACCAAACAACAAGATGACGTAATACGATCGTTTTTATTTTTGGTCAGGAAGCGAATTGTGCAACTAGGTTTGTGTTTCACGATATAATAAAACCTGTTGGCGACTTAAATGTGAAAGAGAAAAACTAGTATCCCATCCTTCTAGCATTATTGTTATGAACTATTTGCAACTGAACTATAGTCGTTCAGACAACGTATTCCATTTTTCTTTGTCGAATGTAAACAAGACAAGAGAAGGGGTTCGTCAAATTCGAAATTTGCCTAGAGCCATTTTCAATGCGTCGGTTTTTGTGGGTCACTGACATGCCAACGAATTCCAGACGTTTTCATTAACTCGTTATTGTTCCATGACGTCCATCTCTAGATTTCTTTTTTTTTTGTTCTATCAAAACAGTATAGAAGCCGTAAGAAAAAAGTCTAGCTATACATGTTATACCTCTCTTTTTTTTAATAGCTATGCTTGAGCTGACACGATCCTGAGGATACCTGAACCATAGCTATCCTGATCCTGATAGCTGGACCATAACTATCCTAGGGATAGCTGAATGGTAGCTATCCTGGCGATATATGTACACCCATACCCATATCGATAGGTAAATTTAGCTATAATATTATATATATATCATGTTTATTTCTTACGCGGACCAAAGATTACCGAGAAGGGAGGAAAAGTTTGATGCCTTTAACTTATTCACGAGGAAATCGGAAAAAGGAAATAGTTCTTGTCCAAAAACTTTTCATATTCAGTGAAGTCCATCTGATTTGGTGAACCCGCTTGACATCAACTCCCATAATATTGTGAATTGCTATCACAACTTGCGTAAAGTTTCCTTGGTTTTGATGAACAGTGCATCATAAACACAAGTTATACACCGAACCCATCCGTTATATGAACTGCGAATAGCTAAATGTCACGTAACTGGCAGTTGATAGTTTACGTAGATGACGTCTCCTATATGACATCGCCCATCAATTGCGCATTTGACTTCGTGTGTTATCGAATAAGTTCTTGGATGAACTCTTCGAGTTTGCTAACGAGTACGGCGAAGAGAAGGACCCTAACTAGGCGGTATGACACTGTTAATGCCCTCAGCGATAATAGACTTTGTTTGCAATGACTCATCCTCGTCTAAACCCTTAACGTCGATGTATCGCCATGGTTCTTTTCTATAAATTATGATCTCATCTCGTCCTCGCGTGGTTTTCTGATTTATTATTTTATGCTGGGAAATTGAAAAAAAAAAAATCGAATGTTTTTACTGCCCCGTCCATCAGCCCACTGTTTAATTACGTCTGATGCAATTATGAGACGTTTCTCAGTTAGAGCCCAACGGCCAATTAGACCCATCATGGTTGTGCCTCCATAAAAGGGTATAGCATTCAAACGACATTACGTATTATAAACGACAGGGCTATATAGAAATCATGGACGGAAAAGGCTATGGGAGACATAGTCAGATCTAATAACAAAATTGGCAATAAATTGCTCTACCCTGCCATGATATTACACGAGCGTGTTTGTGTTTTCTTTATGCTGACGGCCAAACGTGACCTACCCTGCTTCCTTTTTTTTTGTTTCAGTTATTTCACGCCAATTGCTCCGAGTAGCTTAGCTACTATGTCTCGCCAACACAGACACGTATACAGACACCCGATTTGAATATACGTGTGGGACGATTGTTTTTGAATTATTGTGTACTACATTATTCTGTTGCGTGATAAATGCCGATTATGGAAATCCTCCGTCTATCGCAGTAAATGAAATTGTACAAAGTTTTCCTTGTGGGCTGCTGTTTTACATATACGGAACGTCATTTGACCCACTTTGTATTTAGAAAATACAAGTATAATTCGGTATATATCAACTCGAATTAGCATAGCAATGAAAATGTATCAACTTGTACTTGTGCACATGAACGCGTGAGTCTTTTGAACGAACCAGTTATAAGGATAAATCAAGTCGAGATGCAGTCGTGTGGGCTGCATCCCTACGTGTTTCAAATACTATATATGTACCATAAGTCTAGATTCAATTTACATAAGTCTATATACTTTCCCATCGGATTATATAGTCCCCTGGCCAAATCATTTTTTTACGCCATACAAAAGCAACAAACGATTTACATATTAATATCTATCTCCCCCTTCTAAATTGCGTCGACAATTGGCAACAAACTCGGTCCAATATATACTCTTCCATGCTAAATAAAAACGAGTGTAAAAGATCACCAAGTTTCGCACGATGTCTTTTTAACATTCGTACATACACACAGAGAAGACGTTATAAGTCCACGAACTTTCACTCTACGTCCTTCTCTCTCTACATATAAGTTTAGGTAAGAAAAAAAAAAGGGTGGCATCACGTATCTGATGCTCGTATAAAGCCTTATTGACTTGAGAAAAACTCTTATTTTTTTTTTTTAAAGCACATACAGACCCACAAACTTTTAGAGGGGTGCTGCGTCAAGTTAGATATCGACGAGAACTTTCAGAGTATTGGTCGCAAGATGACGAAGGGTGTACGTAGTATACAGTTCGTTACGTCTACATTGTCTTCTTTTAGAATCCGATAAAAGGATCCTTAAGATGGCCTATCGACAGCTCGACGTCCGTCCAAACTCTTTTTTTTTTTTTTCTCTCACACCAAAAAGTTTCGGTGGTATACGTGTATACCCAACGACCCGATCCCCATTGTCCATTTTTCACGACAAACTTTTACGCGTTTTGCTGTTGTTCAACTGTTTTGGGGGGTGGTTTGGCATTGTCACATGTTAAAAAAAGATGTTTGGAAATGTTGATAATCTATAGAGCAGATGGTTCGATTATATTATAGGACGCGGGAAACGGCATCTTTATGTTGAGGCTTTTAATGGACATCACGGAGGGAACGTTCGTGATGTGACATCACTCAGGTTTTTTTTATTTATCAAATAGAATTTATAGAAAAATTGTTTTTTTTTTACCTAGACAAGCATTGCCCAAAAAGAGTTCGAGATGGGCGTGAAAGAAAGCTTGGGCGAAACTGCTCCACGGTCCAATCTCGTTATGGAACAGAATGCGACTGGAGAAGGGCAGTGCAAAGACGATGGCCAGCAGCGCAGCACCGGCATAACCTGTATAAAGAAAAGCACAAAACAAGTTTTCATTGTGAAATGCGTTTTCATTTGTTTCCGGAGAGCTAATCGTGCAATCCCTGGCCCAGAATGGCACAAAGCCAAATATCCGTTTGGCATACGCAACACATCTTCATTTGCGTGTTGAGCTTGATGCTGATATACAACATCCAAACGATTCGCTGTGAAATTCACTCACGAAGCCGCCCATGTTTGAAATCGGTCACGGCGTATACAAAAGAATGTTGCTTTACGCTAGCCCACAATTTTTTTTTAGACACCCCCAACGAACAAACAGGTCCAGTTGTAAAACGGAGATTTTGCATAATCTTTGGAAGGATCAATCGGTACACAAAGGCTGTAAGTCTTCTTGGGAGTCCTCTCCTCTTCTATCTATAAGAAAGGGCACGCAATTTCGCAGTGGATGATGAAGAGGATATATATATCGGCTATCTTAGATTTCTTTATTGACATAGAGAGAGAATCTAAGGCACATGTAAAAAGAGGAGTTCAGCTGTTCCACTACCCAGACGGGGATTTCTGCTGACGTCAGCAATAATTCGTCAGATGCTACGACATCGTTCCCCAACTCTTGGAAACACATCGGAGCAAGCGGCATGTGTACATCCGCACGTGCGGGTCGTTTCGCACGAACGATTCGTGTGTATCCCGGGGTCCTCCACCTCGAGAGCACGGACCGAAAAGATGTCCAGTTCCTTTTGATCTTTTCCTGTTTTTGTTTTATATTACTTCTTTTATTGTTGCGTGAACAGCACAAAAAAAAAGGATAAAGCAATTGACATACACGCTTTTGTTGTCCTTTTTTTTTTGTCCTTTGCTTGTTATTGCAGATGTAACGTGATCGATAATCAAAACAAAAGCATCAATTCAAAATAGAAGTGTTATTGTAGAGTGTCAATATTTGCAGGGCACCAGTTCAACGATGTCGCATTTGAACTCGATTCTCACAGTCAGCAATCGTTAATTCTTGTTGAAAATAATAATAATAAATTGCTTTCTATTAAAAAAAAAAAGAAATCCCCCCAAGGAGTCAAACATAATCTACCTTTTAAAGAGCCACTGTTCATCTATCTCTTATATGCATGTGATGAATTGCGAGAGATGTCCCCCCCCCCTTCTTTTTAAAGGAGAAAAGAAAATGAGGCACACAAAGATTCCGTTTTTCCTCGAGGGATAAATTATTATCGTGAATAAAAAAAAGAAGATTGAAAAATCCTATATGTAGTATCCAGCTGTGAACAGACGATGAGGCTTTTTTCTCTTCTCTGCAGCAACGTACGTACATCATTTTTTTTTTTTGTGAAAGATTGATATCTAGTGTTTAAAAGAAAAGGCAACAAAAAAGGATGATGTCACATGGGCAAAAGTTCAAATCCGGTCTGAAACTTTTGTGATTGATAGACGTCCGGGTATATAATTTATCTGTAGGGCTTCTCTTGTAAAAATGTACCCTCCATATACTATATAATACGTGGCACAGGGTTATAGAGGACTGCATTTGCATGTTATTGGTATAAGTATTAAATTCAATCGAAAGATATACAACCTATAGGCTTCGAAATAACAGCTTATGCATTTATAATTACGTGGGAATACAATCATCGAAAAACAAGTTTTGGCGAACTCTCCTATCGCGTGTGAATGCGCGAAATGAATCGCAGATTCAACGCAAGCTTTCTCCTATTATTCACGAATTTCTTTTTCTTAATTACCCACGAATTTCATGATGCATTTCGTAGCGTTTTAATGATCTTTACCTATATACAGCACCAGTCTCCATTCTATGCCTTCTTCACTATGTAACACACTATCGTTGCGCAACTAGGCCATCATTATTAAGGCTTCGGCATTCATTAGGCCAGTTCACCCTCTCCCTTGTCTAATTCAATATAATACGGGATTATCTCGAAGTCATTCATCTGGTTACATGTATGGAGGGCAAAAAAAAAGGGAGAGAACCACATGACATCCGAGTTTGTGACAACACGGGCAAAGGCCATTGAGTGTGATTGTCAGTTCAAGTGTGTCTCTTTCATTTAAGATGAGAGAGGGAGGCCAAAAGGACTGTCTTCATGCCAGCCTTCGTTTATATCTCATATCGCTGTTGCCATGGACACATATGTCCAGTGGTTAATGAGCTTTACATCATCGGTGCGGTAACAAATATAGGGAGACCTTAATTTGCCAACGCAACTGTATATATTGAGCTATACGTTATTCATAAATTACTTGGACCGTTTGTGGTTCCATAAAATGGATGTAGGTTAAACACATAAAGCCAATGATCATTTAGGTGACGGAATGCCATATTCCATCACAACGGCTGCAGCATGTGTGCAGGATGAATTCTCATTGCGTTTTTTTTTCTGTTTGTGTGTTGGCGTGTAACACGATTGAGAGGCGGTTGTGTCCCCGTTATTTTTTTTTTATCTAGCGTGATAATCCATCACCACATTGAGGAGCAGCCACGACGCTGTATAATGTGGGAGAGAATTTTCATTCAAAACTCAATTTAAAATTAAGCCCGACAAATGAAGCCCTACTTTTTCACCAATGACTTAATCGAAATCTGCGTTATTTTTGTTCAAGCCGCGGTAATATACGAACTGATGTGACCAGCTCACGTAATCACTTGGCTATTACGTAACAGTGACACACTTAAATGAGTGGGCTGCCCTTTCTGCCGGACATAGGAAAGTTCAAAAGAAAACTCATGTTGCTTTCCAAGTGGATGAACGGTTGACATTTGAAAATCCAATTATTGCAAACATGTGCATATGCCCGGAAAATGTAATATATAAATTGCGTAAAAACTATGTATGCTTATCAAGAAGTTCGTACAGGATTCATCCCTCCATTAAGATAACGATTCATTGTTCACAGGGGAGACCCAGCTGCTATGCGAGCACACAATGTGTCCAAGTCAAATCATTAAAACAATCAATGTGCTCGCGCTCTATCAAAACTTTTCTGCACAAGTTTAGGAATCATTTCCGGATTGTCTCGAGATGCAGAAATAACACTTTTGTTTCAAGTTTTATGCAGCACAATCTTCATTATCGGAAAACGGGTTATTATTGTGCGCGGGATGATATTGCCCGTTGATGTCATTGGGTATAAACGGGGACTTGGAGGAAACTCAGCGTGTAGGTTGTTCGTGTTATGTATCACACACCGAAAGTATTATCTTAGATGTGCTCAATATTTATAGCCTAATACATACAGCAGACGGGCTATATAGGCCAGCACATCATCATTGCTTTTCATTACGTGTTGTTTTTGCTTTCGAAAATATGCTTTACGATCAAACTATATTTTGCTTTTCATATATGACGTTATATAATATAGACGCGTCTTCGCGAATAAAATTAATGTTTCCCATATTTCGTTGGATGTATTTTCGCCTTTTGTTTCATGTCTGCGATTCTTTCTTTTTGTGTGTGTGTGTGGAACGCGGGGCATGTCTGGGAAAGAATCATTATTTATTCGTCTCTTTAATAGCCCTGCTTGTTAGTGCAAGTGTCACGTAGCTGTTATGCCGTCTGATTCGGCCCGCTAAAATGGAAATCGTTTCAGCTCAGATTTCAGAATTAACGCTACACGTTTCCACGTATAATATGTAGGGGTGTAATCTGATATAAATTCAGGACCCCAGAAAGAATGTTCATCCCCCTCCCTTTAAATGTTATATCCTTTTATATATGGTTTCTTTTTTTTTTAAATACATATAAAGAAAGGGGGGAAAGACTTAGACATTTAGACTCTATAGACCACACAGCAACAATAAATCTGTCTTTATATGTGTCACTTAACATAGAGCCCAAAGCAGAGAGTCCTGAAGCCATTTCCCCCCTTTCACCCCTCGAATCTTAAATGATTGTATACCCTGCGATTCTTCTTCCTTCGAAGAAAACCATCGTTTTCTCCCCCCTCCATCGTATTTTTTAGTTCTTTGGCTTGCTATATAGTACATACAGACTCGTTTTAGGTCCATCTAATACTACTCGATGGAGAATACATATATATATATAGGGCGCGGTCTATTATATCGACAAACCCCACCACCACCGAAAGCCTCTTCCTGTTCATTTGGTCGTCACAGACATTGCGCGTTTGGTATGGATATGCAAGTCAAAGTGCTGTCTATACAACGTCCGCTTCTAATTCCGTTTGCTTCCTTCCTGCTGGAATTATAACTAAAAAAGAAAAGGAGGTTGATCTTTCTTCTTGTGCTTGCTCGAGTATATCTGATGTGCATCCAGTCACTCGTGTATACATACGAAGAGAAAACGATAAATAAATACACGGGCCCAACATCGATCGATTGCCGGTGTCTATACGGCATCACTTGATTCGTGGCGAAAAAAACACGTCCAATCCCAATCACTCTCGCACACAGCAGCTGTTGTTGCCATAAAGCTAACTGGCTTAAGCCCACGTCGTTGGGTACATCCAATTCTGTATTTTTTTTTTCAGCTCTCAGCTAAATCGTCTTGCGCTCGCACAATTTTTTGTGTGTGTGTGTGATGCGGAGAGGGGGATGTATATGTGTGTTTATGGATGGCAGCCAAATTCATTGTAAGGAAAATGGCCAGTACGTGTATCCCGCACATCATCGTCTATATAGGCCTATAGAACACATCATCATCTTCTTCCTCTTCTTTTTCAGCCTTATGGGGGGTGGGGAGGGATAAGGGTTTGGGTTATGTGACCCTCTGGTCGCTATAGCCGAACCCTCTGAATATAAGGAGAGCGTATAAGGATATAAAGAGAAATATACAGGGACTTTTTCTTCTATCTTCTTCCGGGGTAACATCTAAGTCTATTATTACGTTTACTGCGTGTTAGTATAGATCCACCCCTATATAATACTAACCCCCCCCCCTCCATCCCCTCAAGAAAGAAAAAAAAAAAGACCCACATGTATACGAAAAGGCCTGCGTGCAAATGTCATTTATTATACATAGGAGAGGGTGGCAAACGTATATAATACGAGGACCGCGCGCTAATAAATGTGAAAGAAATAAGAGAAGCTGTTTGGAAAGACGTCAAATGCATTCGATACATTTTTTTTTTTCGTGTTTCCAGACGATCTGTCCAAGCGTTGCGTTCTCCAGCAATATAGAAGGGGGGGGGGGGGGTTGCGTTTGTATATCTCGTCATTGCAACGATGCCACCACTCCTTCGGGAGTCGTTTCGTTCTTCACGCTGCTATACATTTGACCAAAGAATCAATGCGTCTCTGAATTAAGAAAAAAATCCCTTTCTATCCTTTTATTATATCCCGGACGAACCCAAAACAAAATAGTGCAGTTAACTTTGTGCACGCTGGATTTCCTTTTCCCGACCGTCATCTGCTACGTATTAACGTCTAGAAAGTAAAAAAAAAAGGGAACTGTCATTTTTCTTTTTGATACACGTCAAAGACTTTTGCGTTTAACTTTGAGTTGCGTTCCTTCCTTTTTTTTTGTTTGAGGACAAGACGATCGATGATAACTTCCTTTTTCTGGTTGAAAAAATCCCTTCTAAACGCGGGATTCGGACGAAAGTAACGCGGGAAAAAGTGAACTTAGTATTTTTTAGCATAACGTTCGAAAGAAATAAACACATTGCGCTAATTCCGTGATTAGCTTCTCTCCCACGTTTAGCTTTTGTTTTTTTGAAGAGAATCAAATCTCTTTCTATGCGTTCAGACTTGAGTGCATTTTCACGCTAGTGATGTGGTAGATGAAATGAACGACGACGTACAAGCGTCACGTCATCAGTTAAACACAACAAACATCGAGTAGCACTTTCGGCCAAAAACAGACACGCAATTAAGGCTGAGTGCTTTGCTCACTGCATCTGTTATTAGCCCGCCGATTTCAAGAAAGAAATAAAGCCATGATATCAATTCTTATGCTATAAGTTTTATTTTCTTTGTCGTGCAGAACAAACTGCGTGATCCCCCCCCCCCCTTCTACGCAGAAGGACTTGGCGTATTATTTTTTGTGTGTGATGTGCTGTGTGTTCGCTAAATCAAAGGACGTAAAAATGTATTCCCGGTTACCTGATCGTGTATTATACATTCAATGTTCACCCGTCTGTTTTAATCAAAGGGAGAAATGCGAGAATCGAACAAAGCTTTTGCGCAGCACAGCACCGAAAGTTCTGCGATACGAAACTAATTAACGTATGTAAAGCCATACATATATACCTATACACAAGAAAAAAAAAACAGAGGGTTTCTTGGTATATAATAAAGTCTGCTTTTTTGTAAGCGTAAGTGTCGTGATGATTCGCATAACACGACCTCACGCTAAATTAGACATTTATATTGCAACATGTCCATCGGTTGCTAAGCGAAAGGTAGTCGTGCGGCACAAAGCTGACGCGTGTTTCATTATATCTAGCCTGTACGTTTTCAAATGTGCATTTAACTACATCTCCATTAAACGGTTTGAAATAAAAATCAGCTTGATTTAAACCTTATTTTAAGGTTTGAAAAAAAAAGAAGGGGGATTGATGAGAATGGCGAGCCGTTTGCACGTGTAAATGGCATCTCTCGATTATTACGTGTGCACATAAGAATAAATCGAAGGGCAACTTTAATCTTATGTGAGGCACTCGCTGCGGATAATAAGAAAAAACAAAATCCACTTAGTGAAGTTCGCAAATTCTTTATGTCTTTCTTGGAGCCTGAATCAATATATCACAGGGCGATAACTATATTGCGAATAATCATTTTCTTTTGACGAGTTATATAATAATAATAAAAAAAAGATTTGCCCCAGAGGCGATGGATGCGGTACATATAAAAAGTGAGCACAGCATGCTAGACGTTGAATAATAAAAAACGGAAATGGTTGGCTCAGCACGTCTGCAAGTTTTTTTCATCCCTCCATTCTAAGGAGAGAAGGAGAAAAAAAAAATTCTTATTTAGGCCTAATATAAGCGAGACGGTCAAATGGTCGTCACGTATATATGAGAGGGTCACCGTCCATATAGTACAGAATGGCTCTAATCACAGTGTGAATGTAGCCTATTAACCATATAGAAAAGGGCCAGCCGTACTATACTCAGACAGCCTAGCAAAAAATGCTTGGTGTGGTGGACGGATATATGACGATTTGTACTCAAAATTCTGGATGACCCCAGCAAAATAAAAGAGTGGATGATTGGATCCTATATACTCCTTGTTGGGGGTACGTATACATCAGCTCAATACATAGAGAAATACGTATGCTATATACAATCTATGAAGAGGCTTGGACACCAACAAGAAAGGACGTCCAAATAACACACAGATCATATGTTTGAAAAAAATGAATTCACCTCTCATGTAGACGTAAGCTGGTCCTCGCATCGTTGGTCGAGTCAAGACGATCAAGTTGAGGACGTTCCCCAAGATGCCCAAGATGCAGATGGCGGGCAACGCGATGCCGTAAGAGTAGTATTTCAACCTCTGCATGTCCTCCTGTTGTCTGGCCGTGTTGATGCTGTGCTGATGATTGCGCAGGATGCCCGCCGGTGTCGGGACAGAGCTAAACGAACCCGTTAACACGGTGGAAGGCCAGTCACTCACGCCGGTGCCATCGGACGCCAGCAAATGATCGGTCTGATTCAGTGGTTGCCTCGCCAATAGAGACGAATCATCTTCGTAGTTGAAACGGGTCAGCGCGGCGCCCATGAAATAATTGCTAATCTCCGGTGGACATTTAATCACAATCTCGGATAGCGACAAATTGAAAATCTCTTCGACAGATTGGTCCATTATGATCATCTTCGGATATGGTGTTGTGTTGTGGGGTAGGTATAGTATATCACGTCTCAACAAATTCAAACGATAAGGCAAAATGTATGTACGCTAATTTGGGGAATTTAAAAAAATAATAGTGGCAGGGACAAATGTTGGTGTTATAGTTAATTTTTCGATCCCGTGTTTCACTCGCACTACATCGTGGAACTGAGAACGAAAATTGCCTGTTATACCTCCTTATATAGTCTGGCGATATAGATTCGCATGCGCACATGACGCTCAAGACTTTCTGACTTTGCACCTGCGTACGTGAGTATCATCTTTCGTCCAAAACTTATTAGAAATAAGAAATTCTTATTTGCTTTTCGAGAGGGGGTTTATTTTCTATGTAGAAAATATGGGGTCCTAAAAGTTACGTGATTATAGTATGCTCCCTGTTACGAAGTTTGGCCTCATATAGAGATATGTCCTTGTATATGTCAGCATGACCTGATTGGAGATTGGAACTATTTTCGATGCTGTTGTCGGTTTATCGCCTCTAAAACACGATGAAGAGGACCAGCTATATGTTTTCAAAAAAACCCATTTTCTTCACTCTATATATGGATACTTCCGTTGGCACTAAATCAACGCCTCCATACATGACCCACTTTATACGACAGACGTGCAAAAAAAAACAGTGCAACAATCGATATAGATCCACATTCGTTCGATTCACACTTACAACATCTATCCTCATACTTTTCGTTTTTTTTTAAGGTCGTAATAACAGTTTAAGTGTTGACGTGTGCGTTTAATTTTTTTTTCTGATGCTGAGGTTATGTATATAGACCAACGGCTTTACTGTTGCGCACATACGGTACTCGATTCATTAGCGCTAAAACTTTGTGTTGACGTTTCAAAAAAAACTTTTCATTAGCAAATAAGGCAAAAGACGGTGCACAAGTATATTTATACTGAAAATGTTGTTTCACGATTGCGCGTTATCCCACCGCGTGTGGGTGGCAAAACGGCAATCAATTACAATCTAATCAGGTCATTGTTGCAAAAAGATTGTAAATCTAATGAAACTGTGATATATACGTATGGAAGGTGATTTATTAGAGCCGGAAGCAGAAAGTTATATCCTCGAATAAGACAATATAACAGTTCGTATATAATAAACTATCAACGTATTTATAGATATCAAAAAATAAGTTTGTCTTTGCTCTTAACAGCTGCGTGTATAACTTCAAGTGTTGTGCAAGTAAACATTGCGGCCACCAATGTTGGTCATCTCTTCAACGTGATTTATATCTCTCTACGTGCAGCTGTGTAGCCTGTATAGTGATGATCCAATTAGAAGTGCTAAAGTTTCGCGTCCGCACAACTTTGAGTATGCACATAAAAATGGAGCTTGCTGTGCACGCACAACAAGTGCGCGTCCAGTCTGCTATATGGAGAAAATTGCGGATGCCAAAACTTCCCTATGGGGAAATGATAGACCGTCACGAAATGTATGCGAGCTTGTTGGCCAATATCTTTCAGGTGTTCTCCTCTAACACGAGAAAGTATAAAATCAATCAGGAAACCGGATCATATTTTTCCATTTAAAAATCAAGAGAGGATGTCAGCTGTTTTTACAAGAAGAATTTCTTTCAAATTACTGGTATATACAAAAAGAGAATTTTTTAAAATAATAAATACACGCAAAAATGAAAAGCTAAATCAAATTGACTCTTTAATATAGCCGTTTTGGGGTATTAAGACCACATCAGTTGCGCAGCAGCTGTTGTTTTCAAATGCCGTGTAATAAGCGTCGTTTAATAATACTATGCTTCTCTCGGTATTGATGCTCGGGAGGGGATCCAGCATGCTCCAATTTCGATAAGCAGGTGAGCATAAAAATATATATATACACACTTGCACGGCCTGTCTCCTATTCAATTATTTTTGTTTTTTGTTTTTTGTTTGTGTGGGCCCCCATTAAACAGTGGGTGGAGGGAAAGGTCGCACATCACACACAAGCTCTATACGTATATACAGTATACGTGTTTTTACACAAGAAGCAGCAGACCATATACATTTTGTTTATGTCACGAACAACCTGTATATTTAGACCAGGGCTGCTGCTTATAGATTGCATGCAAATGTGGAACGCAGTCTAGGTCATTGCTCTACTTCGTTTTCAAAGAAAAGTTCATTTTTTTTCTTTTCATTATCGGAGATTTAAAAAAAAAATGATTTAAAATGAAAATTGAGTTCTATCTGGGAGTGGACGTGACCTTTGAAATTATGATGGAGGTGTTTGGTCGTATCAAC
This sequence comes from Daphnia sinensis, assembly GCA_013167095.2. Taxonomy (NCBI): domain Eukaryota; kingdom Metazoa; phylum Arthropoda; class Branchiopoda; order Diplostraca; family Daphniidae; genus Daphnia; species Daphnia sinensis. Next base: position 6,538,123 of record CM023196.1, on the reverse strand, counting down.
TGGCTTCCATACTATATAGTCTAGTCTACGTGGAAAACATGATTGTGCGTGCTTGTTTGATTGTAGTTTGTCATGTAACCAAAAGGTTTAATTCAAGACCTTCGGATGACGACGTTGTAGCTATAAAAAGAAAATCAAATCACAGTCCTAAAATGTACGCACGGAGATATATTCAGCAGAGACGTGACTTGGGTGAAACGTTATTCCAGTTGCGGCAACAGCAATAGATTGAATTAGGCACGTTCAAATTGTTTGCAGACACGCCATCTGTTTGGTTTTTGTATTTCTCGCTATTTAAAGAACCGAGGTGAATAAAATATACAATTTAGTGCAACCTTTTCAAATGTATGCGCTTGTTGACACTGCTGGCCCCTTCAAAGTGCATTTCAATCAAATTCAATCTACCCCAGCAATCCCAAATGTTTCCTCGCTATATACCGTAATATTTAACGTTTTGAAAATAGAATTGTATTTAATATGCTGCTGGTGATGCACGCCAGCCATGTAAATAATATACTCTCGAATAAGTAATAGATATATCCATTTTCATCATGTTTTGCGATATGCCACACCAGCATGATGGTATTAAGCTCACGCAAGTTATTGCCCAATTAGTATGGACACTAGAGATGAAATAGCACTTCTTATTATGAATGAAAGCAAGCCGGCAGAGACCGTCTCTGTTTCTATGGTGCATACGGAGCCAATAAATAAAGATATATTGCCAGGAGCATTTCGCCAACTTGCAGATCAAGTTTACACGAGCACACACATCAATGGAAATTCTTAAAAGTAATATGTTTTATCTTGTAAAAAGGGCAATGACTTCAGGGCGGTGCAACATATGAATAACGTACCCCATAACCTATACGTCAATTGGCTCGTTTAATACTTGATCGTCTCCATATGCGCATCACTTTCGTTTATACACTAAATATGTGGCAAGCTCTTAGAATTAGTTGATTTTTTTTATTTATTCATTATTCGAATGCTGCGATGTTCAATTCCGACTTTGCGCTTGACAACCGTTTGCCGGGACATATAAAATCAGAATTTTGTTGAAAGCTTTTTGCTTGTATAGTATATTATTCCATGAATCTGATACACCTTATTACACTTTGACGTTTATGACGGCAAAGTTCTTCTGTTTAACAAGTCGTTCAGAACGAAGCTAACAATTTCCTATTTTTATTTTGTGTGTGCTGATATTAATGCCCTTGAGCTCTGTAGTATCCACGACGAATAGTCAACAATAAAGAACAGCGTATACGTACTCTACTACATGACACGTGTCTGCAAACGCATATTTATGCGAAAGTAAGACGTGGAACACGCAAAATGCGCAGGGAAATCAACAGTCTATGAACGATCAATCCGTTTTAAACGGTTTTTCACAGTACGATGCGCGTCGTACAATGTTGTCTGAAGAGCGCAGACTATTATCCCCTTGATGTTGCTAAAAGATATGTATGGGAGACTTGCGGACTGTTGTACGTTCAAAAAAAAAAAAAAGGAAAAATTATTTCATTTTGGGTGCGTCGATATTATTAAACGGAAATGCGCAGCACCCGCGCGTTTGTGTAATGAAGGGAGTGGTGAATCTATATAAGCCGGATGGCACACGGGCAAACCATAATAAGGTTATTGCTTTATGTGCACAAATGCGCATATATACAGCTATTGTTGTTGCTTTTCGTTGAAAACGGCCGGGAGTTTGCAGTTCACAGGCTGTGCAAGTGTGCATAGGCGGGGTGTATCTCTTTTTACTACGGGGCCATCGCCTATACCCCATCATACATGTTTTAGTTGCACAACAGCTGTACACAGTTATCAGTTATTTAAAAGCAAAAAATAATGATATCACATATAGGCTACACAAAAGAAAAACGTGCATAATGGTACATCATTTTTTAGACCAACCTTCAATAAAGCAGGTGATTTGAATTTTCCTAAATTACGTATGCGCATCACAGTTGATTCGCCGTGTTCAGTTACACTGTACTCATCGCATGATAAACCTTAAAGTCTAAACGCTGGAAAATTTCATTGCGAATCGTTTGTCGAAATGCTGTTATTAGTTATTACATAGTATACATGACTAAGGACCAATAAACTCGCGATAAGTGTGTGTAACGTCGTACGAAAACGAGCTCTATAATCTCAAATTTATTATTGCTTGTGCCGCGCGGTCGTAACGCAATAGCGCATTCCACGATACATATATAATAAGTACATGGAAACGATGGAAGTGAAAACGCTCCGTATTTCGGGTATTAGCGACGAAAAGAAATCGATGTGATGATGGGAAAAATAATGCAATAGTTTTCTGTGGAATGCGTGGCATATAAATAGGGGAAATTATATTGGGAGAATCTGGAATGTTTTTTAAGAAACGGACACGCGCTCCGGAATTATGTAATTTCTTTTGACGAGTTCAAAGGACCTCTAAACAACACAGAGGACATGCACGAACTCCTTACACGTGCCAAATTTCAAAATACAATCCACGATTCTTTTTTATCCACCCCCCCTCCCTTTTTTTTTAGTTTGTTCTAACTCTTCACCGTTTGTAAAAGTAGTAGTAAAAGTGTGTGCACACAGAGGCTCTTGTTTCGTTGATAGATTCCAACAAGCAAAACACTGAGCTGTACAAAGAAGCCCGAAAAGCTGATATGAAGTTTATTACAACAATCGAGATCAAACAGGGTGAGACTATATTACCTTAACCCAGACACTCCGTGTCCTATACCAGTGCAACTTGTTGGGATATTTTATTTTTCCCCTTCAGCAAATGCAAATAAAGGTAGGCTAGCCTGTAAGCGTATATATAGAAATTGTGTGTCTGATATAGAGTTAAAAGAATCGATCGGGAGTTGCATTAGCGAAGTGGAGGATAGACGATAGTAGACTACATATAAAGCTGTTATATATAGTTTTCGCTTCAGTCGTCCCACCTCATGTGGCCGTTACGGCGTCCGCCACTCTTTGTGTCAATGCCTTCAACGTGTGGGCGGGATGGCCGTGCGTGAGCGCGTCCAACAAATAATAAGAAAAAACAAAAGGAAAACACACACAAAAAAAAATTCGATATTCAGTTGTGTCACACGTCTACTACCTTGATTTATTAGAATGGGCTTTTAACACGTATGCCTATATCGAAACATGTTTGCATAAGTACATGCATTGTGCAGTGGACACATTTACCTTTAATACCTCGTGTGGTGCTGGGGTATGTGTACACGTCGCTCGGTGGGGCTTGTTTGATTTATAATGTCATCCGTCATGTCAAACCTTGTCGGAATAAAACCTCATGATGAACGCTTTTTACGTCAATTCATTCCTGTTGGGCTGGTACTTTTAATATCCTGATAGGCTGAACAGAATATAGCTTGCCATTGAATCGTTGCGTGCTACCAGGTAGCAACGGTATTGTTATGTTTTACATTGTTTGTACTGAAACTGGTGAGCTAATAAGGACAAAAACAAAAAGAGTCCAAGGTCGAGCTGCTTTATGTTGAAGTTCAATTATGATTGCAATTTTTGTAACTTGCAGTTGCAGATGATTCTGTGGCGAGGCGCGAGGGCATGGCCTGGTTGGCTGGTTTCATACTCGCTTTAAGACTAAGTTAGTTAAATTAAGATGAAATGTCCCATGTATTTGGTAATTTATTAAAGTCTTTATGAATGTTTGTCTTCGTATGTGCGTATCTAGATCCCTTCGTGCGCAATCCGAAATCCTTTAAAATTAGAAATTAAGCAAAAATTCGGGTAGGAAGGGGTTTCACTCTTCATGACGGTTAACGCAACAAGAGAAAACAAGTTAACGGTTTACCGGAGATTCACAGTGGCTCAGTGGGGGAGTGGGTCAGCTGTTACTCAATCAAAATACGAGTAAATCGTGGAGAAAAATGAATTCGGTTGATCCCAACACTAACCAGTGAATCTTGTGTAACTAATGAATATTGATTAGTTAAAATCCTGGTCTGTAAAAGGTGAATCAATGGGGAACCAGCTAGCCGGAACTGTTCCTACTCAGATCCTACCAGTGGAACATTATCTCCAAGATCTATCAGATTTGGAGTATGATTCCAGGTAATTAAAAACCCAGAGTGTAACTTTTGAATGTTTCTAAATACCAGTTGTGAGATGTCATGAAAATATTCATCACTGCTATTACTTGTAAAGATGAATCTCTGTACGGGAAGAAAACTATACCATTTGTTTTATTAGTTTGGGGAGTACTAGATTCTTCAAGGTAGCACGGGCAAGGCATAAAGGAGCTCTCATTGTTGTCAAAGTGTTTGTGTTACATGATCCAACACTTCCACTTGTAGAGCACAAGGAAAAGCTGGAGTTTCTTAACCGTGAATTGTCACCAAAAAATAATTGCTTGCCATTTGCAAAGCCAGTGGTAATCTACATCTTACATAGAGTGAAACGAAAAAAATCCGCATTGACAATTGTTTGGTTTGTTAGCTAACAGATAAAGCTGTGTTTTTAATCCGTCAATATGTGAAATCAAACAGCTATGATCGTCTAAGTACAAGACCTTTTCTGACATTGTTGGAGAAAAAATGGATTGCATATCAGTTACTAAGGGCCCTGAGCTTTTGCCATTCCAGAGGGGTATGTTCAAATGCGCAGTGCACGTGTTTTTTGCGATACTTAAATTCCATGTTTTTTCTTGTTTTATGTTGTGTTTATTCAGATCTGTCATGGAGATATAAAATTAGAAAACATGCTAGTAACCAGTTGGGTTTGGTTACTGTTAACTGATTTTGCGTCTTTCAAACCTGCACTTTTGCCAGAAGATAATCCTGCTGACTTTTCCTATTTTTTCGATACTTCGAGAAGAAGGACCTGCTACGTTGCACCGGAACGGTAAAATCAAGTTCCTTTCTGTTTTTAGTCTGTTTTTTTTTTTTCTCCATAAAAGCAAATTGTATTCCATGTAATCGTAGATTTCAAATGACTTCAGCTGCTCAGGATGGTTCTGCAGTTCCGATGAGTCAATCCATGATGGTTGAAACTTTCATTCCTCCTTATCAGTTAACTCCACCAATGGATATTTTCGCCGCTGGGTGGGGTTCATTTCACGAAAAGATTTATTATGTTGTCCGTCAAGAGTTCCATATTTCAATGTCTGCAAACAATTTAATAGATGTTCGCTGATAGAGTTGTTTACGGAAGGGCAAGCCCCATTCGACTTTGCTCAGTTACTGTCTTACCGATCTCAGGAAATGGCCAATTCTCCAGTCATTGAAAAGATGGAAGATTCAGCAGTCAGAGTAAGTATCTTGTGCATTAATTCAATTGTCTTTTTGGTGTTTCTTCGTACAAAACAAACCTTTGTCCTAGGATTTGCTGTTAAACATGATACAACTCGCTCCGGAAAAGCGTCTTTCGGCTGACGAGTATCTGCAGTGGCAGCGTGGCAACGTCTTTCCCGAATGCTTTTATGGATCTATTTACGAATATATGCAATCTCTGACGCAACCACAATGGGGCCCCGCAGATTCGAAAATTGACAAGTATTATAACTTCTAGTCTCCATTTGTATTCATAACATAACATGAAATGGATAATTAACTAGGCTACATCGCGATTTACCAGAACTGATCGATGATTTGTCATCAACAGAAGGTGGCTTACTTATCATAGCCAATGTTGTGTTATCTAGTCTAAGGTGGGTTTCTTTAATGATGCAAAGCATTGATTTAACATTTGCATTCCCTTCTCGTTTTGTTTTGTAGATCTCTCCAGTATTCATCTTCCAAATTGAAGGCGCTCGCGATTTTACACCAGCTATGTCCGCACTTGGCGGACGAAATCATTTTAGACAGAATTTTGCCGTACATTGTATGAGAATTGAAACAAAAACAAATGTATTCTAGTTAACTAAGCACTTTTACTAATCACAGATGCATATGATGTCCGACGGAAGCAGCCGTGTTCGTAGCAGCGCCTTGAAACTACTCACCGCAAGCCTGTTCCCAGTAAGACGCCTCCCCCGCAGTGACGCGAATGTCTTCAGCGAGTACATCCTTCCAATAATCACCAGTGTAAGTTTCTCTTCTATGTTTCAAATGCACTTTATAGTCAATAAAAGGAACTTTTTTATCAGTTAGCGCAGGATAGTAGCGGACTTGTACGCTGCACTTTGGCTCAGCATGTGGCAGATTTGGCAGAGATTGCCCTTAAATTTCTCGAGTTATCACATTGGCGGGTCGAAGCAAGTGTCACCACTCCAACAAGTGAAATACCAGGCGGTGCCTTGAACTGGTGTAATACCAGTGGTTTTGAAAGCGAACTTCAAGCATTGCAGGTAATTTGTCTTGGCTCAACTAATTAATCGGAAATAAACGCACAGATTTGCATTATCCATAGGAATCGTTCCAGACCTTAGTGTCATCTTTGCTGACAGACTCGGATTCTCAGGTTAGGCGAACCTTGCTGGAATATAGCGTGGCCAAACTGTGCGTGTTTTTCGGACGCCAAAGAGGTAACATCACACAATTTTATCTGACTGCTTAATTTTTGTCCATCATTGTTTCTAATTTCTAAAATAGCAAGTGACGTAATCTTCAGTCATGTCATCACGTTTTTAAATGACAAAAACGATCGTCATCTTCGTGGTTCGTTCTTCGACTGTTTGGCGGGAGTGGCCTCCTACATCGGTTGGTGTTGTGCTCCAATCTGTCATCCTCTTCTACAGCAAGGCTTGAGTGATGGAGAAGAATTTGTAGCTCTCAAAGCTGTGGAATCTATGATTGGATTGACGCAGTTAGGACTGTTGCCAAAGGCAACATTGCTCGGTTTGCTTCATGACGCAGCGTCCTTCCTTTTACACCCTAACAGATGGATTCGCTATGTACTTTTAAACACCAAACTTGTACTTTTTATGGTACATTTGAATGAGTGTTTTGTTTTTCCACAGGCTGTTGTTGGTTTCGTTTCTTGTGCTGCTCGTAATTTGAACGCAGTAGACGTTCAGTGTCGCCTGGCAGCTATCCTTGATCCCTATTTGCGTTATCATGTCGTTCAAATGGATCAAGAGTCTTTGCTTTTGGAAGCACTACAACCACCGATTTCCCGGGGGATTTGGGACAATGTCATTAAATGCAGTGATATCCAGCTGCTCCTGTCAACCTTGGCGGAACGACTTGAATCTCGGAAAACAGGCAAAGACTGGATCCCGCATCCAGCCGAAATAGGTGGACCCATCAAAACGGTAAAACCTTTCAGTTTATCGAGTGTTTTTCTTGTTTTTTCATCGCTGTTGATATTGGCATTAGCTGTTGCGTCGTCTGGGTTCGGAAGGATTGAACTCTGCCACGGAAGAACAACTCCTACGTATGAAGGAAATCCTCTTTAAATTGCAGCGACATAAATCAATCATGGATCAAAACAAGTGCACGTGGAACGACCAAGGAGTGATTCAGCTGGGCACTATCAAAAGCCGCTCCGTTGATTTGCATAGCACCGAAATGCTCATGAAAGCCATGGTATACTATGCCCAGTTACAGTGTCAGCAACCCGATAGGGCGCCGTCATTCGAGAACAGATCGCTAGGTGATCATTCACCTGCCTCCTTTGTTCAAATGAATCCTGTAAGTTACGTTTTTCTTTGTGTGCATTGAAAACACTTTGTTTATTCATTCTAATGCTAGGAATGGCTGCATATGTTTGGACCGCCACCGGCTAGTCTACCTGATCAGCAGAGGAAGGAGTTTGATTCGGCCGAAATCTTGCAACCAGAAGCGGAATACCGGCCGCTAAGGGTCAACAGTAGCATACTACCTTGCAACAGCGAGCTGCAGCGTTTGCTCGCTCGTAGGACAGCCCAGGAACACGTCAGCGCGTTAGCCCGTCGCATGGTGGCTTCCGGCGTGGAAGCTCGGGCTTTTTGCGTCAAAGCCCCAAATTGGGTTCCTAAAGGCGTGTTAATTGCTCATCTTCACGAACACAAGGCTGCTGTGACAAGGCATTTGATTCTTTATTGTTTTTGTAAATTCCTATGAGGTAATCGTCTTGTGTTTGCTCGTGTTAACTAGGCTAGTTGCTATTGGAAACACCTCGTACTTTGCCAGCGGCTCAATGGATGGCTCCGTCAAAATTTGGGATTGCATCAAGTTCGAGGGCAGAAACGTAGCGAATCGTTCGCGACAAACGTGCACTAGGTTTTGGAATTTTTATCAGACATTTATAAAGAGATGGCTAATAATTCATTGGTTTACTTAGAATGGGAAGCGGAATCACCTCCTTAACGACAGTACAGTCAGGTGCCTCTCTAGCAAGCGCCTCTAACAATGGAATGATTCATGTTATGCGGTAATCTTAAACCTGATGATTGTTCTAGTTTGTTATTTTAATGTGATATTGTTTGTTTTAGAATTGAAACCGGTTCATGTACCACTCGAAGTACGTTGATACATCACAGACAATTGGACCTTAACCAAGAAGGATCTGTTGTTGATCTGCAGTCACTTGATTATGGTAAGAACTATTTTACATTCATGTGGTTGAACATTTTATTTTGTCTTATTTTATTTTTCGTTTGTAGGTAATCAGTCAGTGTTGGTCTATGCCACTCTTATGGGGTCGATTGTTGGCTGGGATTTACGGAGTCCTGGCGTTGCATGGAAATTGGAACACAATTTAAGACACGGTACTTCAATAAAGCAATGTGGATATTGAAGAAAAGTCAATAATCATCGAATATTACTTTTTAAAAAAATCAACGTAGGAGTCATAACGTCGATGTGTGTTGATCCTAGTCAAAGCTGGTTGGCGATCGGGACAGATAATGGCGTTCATATCTGCTGGGATCTTCGATTCCGGCTACCAGTTGCCTCGTTGAATCACCCTGGCGGATCACGGGTATTACGCCTCTTGTCCCACCCAACGCGGCCCTCTTGTTTAGTCTCGGCTGTGAATAACAACAACGAAATATCAATTTGGGACTGGGAGAATCAAAGCCGAACGTTGGCATTGTGGGCCAGTCCCACCCCGCCTCTCTCTTCGTTCCAGGTTTGTTTAGAATTTCATCTGCCTTTGGTTACAGTGAGATATTTTGTCGACTCCATTACAGGGATCCTGTCATAATTCTTATGGAGCTTTTATCGGTTGTCGAGTTGGTGGTCATAACAAGCCTTTCATCCTGTCTGGCGGATCAGATTTGAGATTACGCTACTGGGATCTGTTTAACCCCGAGCAATCAACCCTCATAAGTGGAGGCGCGTACGATGCTGTTAAAAAACAGGATGTCTCTTACGAGTAAGTTTAATCCAGAGTCATTGTGCATTCCATTTGTGCTGTATTCATCGACGAATCCAATGTTTTTATCTTACCATTTCTAATAACGTGAATTAGTTTGCGGCTCGTGGATGGTGTGGAAGTGATCCAGGAAACGCAGCAGCCGTGTGCACCTCCAGTAGCCACGCACGGAGTTTATTCCGATGGTTTAGGTTCCAGTCCTGGTTTAGCAGGCATTCATAACCTGTCTAATACGAAAGCATCACCTCCTTTAGGTATTACCATGACAGACTATAATCCACCGTCGGGTCACGCGGACGTCATCAGTGATATAACAATGGTACAAGGTTCCCAGTCTTATATCGTTTCTGCTTCCAAAGATGGTGTGGTAAAGGTTTGGAAATGAAAACATTTAAACAAATCTTAATCGAATAGCTAGAAAGAAAAAAAAAACCTATTGAAATTTGAGTTGATTTGTTGTTGTTGTGTCGATTTAAGTAAAAAGTCTGTTTCGTGTTGACGTATAATTGTAATCATTCCAAAATAGGCACGGAAGGTAGCAATTCAATATATTAAAAAAAAGGCCCGGTCATGTACATTTTCACTTGATAGTTATATACTTTGCTCTTGCTATATGTTAATGTTGTTGGCATGGTTATGTTGTTTCGTTTTTGTCATGTTCATTGTTCGGTCGACTAATGGCAGTTAGGGGATCGATGCGAAAAATTTTTACATGGCGCGTTGACTTTTGCTTCGGGAGAATCGGCGTGAAGACGGCTGTGATGCTGAGCAGTATGTGCGAACCCAAATCGAAAAGATGTTCCGGAGACCAAACGAACACAATCATCGGCCTGATAAGCAGAAGCCACAAGACAATCCCGAACAGAATGATCTCCAAGGCGCTCGTGATACCTCGACCGCAACCGCAACTAGAGCATCCTACAAGAACGGGGTAACGAAATGATTTAAAAATTGTTTAACAAGGTCATACATAATGAAGTGCACGAAATTTTTCTTTACCGTTTGTTGTAGCTCCTTTGTCCTGGATCAGTTGTTCGGAATACCGGTAATTTGGCTGCGTGAGAGGCAGGCGGTGTTTGTTGCGGATGTAGATGATGCCATTAATAAGACAAGTTGGCAAGATGATGATCACGTATTGAAGAACGTACTGCGTCATCGCCATCCGACAGAGACTGTGTCCGCAAATGGTAAAGCCTATAGAACCAAGAAAAATGGTGAAAAAATGGAAGCCTGGAAGCGCACGTGTGGTACCCACCAACTGTGTATCTGATGCCAGTCGTCAAGGTAGATTTGTCATTCATTCCAAGTAGATCGTCAAGTAAATAGAAATCTTCGTTTTTGTGCACGGTGGCAGTATCCAGGGAAGTGAGAATGACAAAGTAAGCGAACTGCGGTAAGATCCAGGCCGCCAGCGTGAGTCCCGCAGCTGATTTGGGACTGATTGACCTAGCCCCTTGTGTTTTGCTAAGCGAAGCCAATGCAGCCATGGCCAGCAGCACTAAAAGCACGGCGTTTGTCATGTAGTTTTGAATCAAGCAAAAGATTTGCTTGTCAATCAGCAACCACCGGCCATTCAGCATCGAGTAAAGAAGAAAAGGAATCCAACTTGCGATGTACACCACGGAACAAATTTTCACTGAGTCGGACACATAAAGGTAGAGGCAGTGGCATTTTGAGTTTCTTGAAGAACAGCGGCGCAAGGCAATGATGTTCACTGCCAAAACTAGAGACACCACAAAGATACGCAGAAGGCTAAGCAGGAAAACGAAACCTTCCGCCAGAAGAAGCATAGCCGAGCTATCCATTTCCGTCGTGGCCTGGAACAAGAAAGGTACTATTAACTTTATTTTTATTAAGTTTATGTATTTCATGCAATCATGCAAATATGTTTGCAAGAGCAAACAGTTAAAAATTCCTTGTTTAAGAACTCAAGTAAAAATTCAAGTTAGGGAACCGGGAAAAGCGGGGCTGTTCATTTTTGGCCTATCAGTAGACCCACATCTTTAAAGGGCGAATATATTAAGCTTGATTTTCCTTGTGAAATTTTCCTTTATTATAAACGCTAATGAGTTGCAAGTTAGGTCCCGAGATACGTGCACGTTTGCCACCGCACATTTATGACCGCCCCTGTTGCCAACATAATTTTCATTTTCGAAAAACAGTGTCTCCAACAACGTTTTTATTGACGAAAAAGCTTATTTGTGATAACCTCGCGTAAAGATTGTGGCTAGAGAAGGACATTTCGATACTGAAAAACGAATTGCTATTAGTGAAAGCCGTATCTGCTTGACTAAGATAACTAAAAAAAAAAAGTAGGATTTCTATTCAGATTGGGGACAAAAACGTGCACAGTTTCTCTGCTAAATTTAGAAAATAGACTAATGTTAAGGCGTGTAAATGGTGCTCACCTCATTGTCAGGCGAAGCTTCCATCTTGACTGTAATGGTGTTTAATCGTTTTTGTGTCTTTTTTTATAAGAAACAGGGACCGGTTCTTCGTCGAAGGCCCAAGGTCAATCAGTGCATCGTACTTGATGCTGTGTGCAGTGGAGCGATTCGAAGGTCCCACATGCACAAAAGTCTGGAAAAACAACCTTGAATGAAGTGAAGCCGACAAGTTGAAGTGAACACAAACTGCAATCTTACCGCAATGTTTTCCTTTGTTCCACAGCGAGTGTTACACCTACAACAACCTGATGTCTTCTGCTGGAAAAAATTCCTCAACGTGTCATCACCGAAGGTACGCAATTTAGGTGAACTGATATTTTCGCAATATGTTGAAAACAGCAGGAAACTAGAGGTTGCCCTCCTAAACTCAAAAAGATGTGGGTTTTGAAGCAGTTGTTGCCTGACAGTCTGGCACCTGATGTGGCCGAACCGTGAATGAATGCAACACAAGCACTGGAAAGTCGAGAACAGCGGTTCCCTCGGCATTGGCCCTCCAGGTACCAATGGCTTTTCATTGGTGGTTGTAGCCCGGAAGAAAAAAAAAACAACAAAACTTGCCTGAGGCGCTCTTCAGAAATTTACCTGTGTTAAACACTGCAACATAAACCGTTGCAGGTAGGTATCTAAAGTACCGTTTGCGTTCAAGTAAAACTACAGCGTGGCATTGGCCCACGCACATCAGCGCTTAAATCTTAATGGTCTAATTTAAACTGTGTCGCTTTTGCGACACGAAACATTTCAAGAGCTTTAAAACTGCTTAAAAAAGAAACGATATTTGTGTAGCGTGCTAGATGAGTTGTGAGTCTATGTGTTTTTCCTGTTTGTTTGTTTTCCCCCTTTTCCTCGATAGTTCATGCATATTTATAAGAGCTACTGACAATGTTTTGTTTCAGGTTTTTACATCAACTAGGCTTTATTGGAGACATGCTGGGCGGAGTACCGAGGTTAGTAACCCACATGAACGGATATGATACTAGTCAGTCAAGGCGTATGCAGTTGAACTTAGCCAAGCCGCACAAACGAATTTTTCGATTCTCGAGGTATCAATGAACTCCATTGATTTTGATTTTGCAGTTCCCGCTATGAATTACTACGCGATAACTATTTTTCCCATTCATTACTTTCCGTTGGTCATCGAATTTCAACAGAATTGTTCCGCTCCAGCGTATTTTCTTCGGAAAAAACAAGCAAACGTTCCCAAGGTATTGAAAAGAGATATGGAACTATAATGTTAGCTAATCCCATGAGAAACTACAGGGGGTCAAGAAAGGAAGGTCACAAAACAATGAAATTAAGGTTACCGATTTGGAATTAAGCTGAAAAGTTATAAGGTCATTGTGAAAGCCAGCTCATTTTTTAAATCTAATGCGTGGAAGGGCAAAATGTTATAATCTGTGTCTAGAAGCATTTGGACATGCTACCATTTGAAGGAAAATAATGATCGGTTTGTATTTAAGTATAATCGGGGCATAAAAATAGATTGCTCTACATGGGATGGTTTTGTTTTACGCATTCGATAATGCTTCAGCGACGAAATTCTTGCATCAGGTAAGAGCTAAACTATTTTGGTCAGGGGTCTGTCGAATGGCCTTTTGATATTTTTTATCCAGAAATTCAAGGCGGCCGTCAAGGTGATTGAGAAAACGACATGCCTCTTGGATTCTTTTTTGACAAACTGTTCGATTTCGTTTGTTTTGATGCGCTGGCGGTAATTTGAGAGTTGTACCATCTTCTTGAACAACACACTCGTTTTTGCTTGAGGTCAAATATTCGATTTTCTCCTCCGAATGTTGCAACTTTAACTGACACAATTCAAGTGCAGATTGAGATTTGGCCAGCTTTTTCTGTAGTTCTAATATCTCCTCACTCACATCAACAGATACGCGCTGCATGGCTGTAAGGCTTTCCTCAGTTTGCGTTTCTGCAGGACGTACACATGGGCCAGTCTGGATAAGTTGTGTGTTTGTTGTCTTTTGAGCAGCATCTGATGTTTGTGACTGTGCATTCAAAAGGAGTTTTCTTGTGTTGTTGCCAATATTACATTGACATGATTTACTTTCATGTTTCTTGTTGTGCATTTTCCCAAGGTTATCTAACACATGATTAAGCAAACATGCTTTCTCATACCGGGAACTGTTCGGTGTCATGTAATCATAGTTGCTTAAACCCAAAGTTTTCAAAATATCTCCCCATGCAGGTGCACTATCCAGATTGGTTAGCTGAACAGAGGAACATTCACTAGCAAAAACTGATGCGGTGTAAAACATATTATGATGCTTGAGATATTCGTACACCATCATATTAACAGCATTGTCTTTTGCTGAAAGTTGGGCTTGTTTAGAAGCTGATGCTAATTGGGTTTGTTGAAGTTTTTCGACCATCTTCATTCTGAGAAATGCTTGTAGTTCACCTAATATCCCCTTTTCTTTCAGCCTGGAACAATAAATTGATATTTGAATCGTAAGGCAGTGGTCTTCTGAGAAATAATGTGATCAAGGGAATTCCAAACACATACTTACATGGAAAATTTTAACAAACGTTAAAATATACCATACTAGATCACTTACCAGTCGAATAAAATTAGTTTGAGTTTATCGCGAGGCATGTGCCGGTCCCCTTTGAATGGTTGGTCACTCATTTTAAACACTAACCCTAAATCAAAACAGAAAATCTGGAAGAGGTTGTTGTTTTCAACACCTTGTCAGTTAGTCAGTTACCCACCGGTTACAACATTTGTTGTTTGTTTTGTTTTCGAGAGCGATGTAGTGCTGATACCTGATACCAAACCAATTAAGCGCTAGTGTACGTCACCAATACCAATGCCACAGGCCTACCACAAGCAGCAAGCAGCAATTCAGGATTTCCTTTTGGAATAAATAATTTCACAAGTAATTAATCATGTAATATGGGTGGAAATTTTTTAAATAATTATTTGTTAAATGTTGGTGAAAGGCTGACAGTCTATTTAGCAGGCAATAAGTTTTAAGATCTGATATCGGCAGGTGGCTTAAATTAGATGGCGTAAGCGTACACTTGCCAGGCCTTACCATCTCTAGGGCAAAATCGTCAATAACAATGTGGTGTAGGTTGGGATGGTGCGTTGAGTAACAGGTGAAAATGTGCAAAGACCCCGGACGTAAAACTTTCTATTTTTAGTTGCTCGAGGTTTCTCGTCTATCCTTGTTCACTTCAGTTTGATATGGTGAACCCTAATTTTGTTTTTTTATTATTTTGAAAGGTAATGGATCGTCGGGGTTCCCATAAGGGCTATGTACGTGCAAAGAACAACCAAGCAGAGTTTGAAGCACGAGAAAGACCCATTGAATTGGAGCAAGTGGCGTACAACAGGGAAGGGCAGTATAATGCAGCTCTTGATTCTATGGAAGATGGGACAAATGAAGCTTTAGTAAATGGCAACAATGATGAGGCATGTGTTCAAACAAAAATTCCCAAATTGACAGGAGCCAAGAAAAGGCTCTATGATCATGTAAGTAAAATTCATTACTTATTCCATGTCTTTCTTGTTATCCCAATTGACATATTTTTTATTTTTAGAACTCCACCACATTCTTTGATGATGGTGTGAGAAAAATTGATTTTGTACTAGTTTGGGATGAATTAATTCCATCAAATGTATCGGAGTTATCAGATTCTAAGCGTGAAGTCTTTGAAAGTAATCTGGAGAAGGAGGGTCTCCAGATAGAGTATGTGGATACCCCTGGTGTCTCGCTTCATTTCGTTAAACTACATGCCCCTGATGAAGTCTTGAGGCGTTATGCAGAGATCTTGAAATTGAGAATGCCCATGAAAAAGGTATAATTGAAGTAATCTAAAAATTCATTAAAATGTAAAAGCTATAGTCCTTTGTTTTTAATTAGATTGAGCAAGATGTTATTAACTGTGTTGGCTCAACCTCCATGGAATTCCTGTTAAAAGTATAAATTTTAATTGAATTTATCTATAATTAATAACTTGAATGTGGATTATTTAAAGATTCCGGGAATGCTGCAATTCCATAACGCAACAAACGAAATCGTGCACGAAGTGAAATCTCGATTCGATAGCATCTTAGATTACTTTCGACCAGACCCAAATCTGTTTCCTGTAAAAGCACAACGATTTTCAGCCGTTTATAGCCGTGATAAGGAATACCTGTATGTGGTGAAAAAAAATTGTATTTTTCCATGATACAAATTTTCGATTTGTCATCGATAGATTCAACGTAGAAGATGAAGATTTTTTTACCTCATCCATCCGTTCAAGAATCGTAGATTTCATTCTCAAACGCAAACGCTTCAAGGAAGACACGGAGGATGAATTTGCATTTGGCATCGAACGTTTACTCACAGAAGGGGTCTACTCAGCTGCTTATCCACTGCATGATGTAAGACAAAGTAATAAGACAATGTTAGAATATTTTCATGTGTTTTTCTACTGTACAGGGTAGTGATCATGTAGATGGCAATTTGCGTAGTTTGCTAAGAACCGAATGGACGGCCTTAAACAAACTACATCGCTACCAACCGTTAGACTATGTCAAGGATTACTTCGGCGTGAAAATAGCACTATATTTTGCATGGCTTGGTTTTTACACGCACACTCTACTATTTGCTTCCGTGGTTGGCTTCTTCTGCTTCCTATTCAGCTTCCTATCGTTGCCCAGTAACATCCCTAGTAATGACATATGCTCGGGACGTTTCAATGTAGTCATGTGCCCAATTTGCGACTACTCGGGCGACAATTCCTGTGATTATTGGTATATCTTTGAAACCTGTTTACATTCAAGAGCTGCCTACCTTTTCGACAACGGAACGACAGTCTTCTTTGCCGTCTTCATGTCCTTTTGGGCCGTTTTATTTCTGGAAATGTGGAAACGTTATTCTGCCGAGATTACTCATCGCTGGGACTTGACTGGTTTTGACCACCAAGAAGAGCACCCGCGACCGCAATATCTTGCCCGTTTAACTCACGTGAAAGCTAAACGAGTGAATGTGGTAACTCAAACGCTGGAACCTCGGGTGCCATTCTGGCGGATCAAATTCCCGGCTGCCCTTTTGTCCATCTCGCTGATCCTGCTTCTCGTTTCTATGGCTATGGCTACTGTGATGGGAGTCATTCTTTATCGCATGTCGCTCCTGGCGTCACTTTCGATCCACAACGACCAGAACATTACCGCAAACGCCATGCTGATCACCACGGCCACAGCCGCCTTCATCAATCTGTGCTGCATTCTACTCTTCAATAGATTCTACGAAAGTATGACAGTTATTCCTTTTTCACATAGTATTTGTTTATATTCTATTTTTGGTTTCAATCTTGATAGAAATCGCGCTGTGGTTGACGGAACAAGAACTACCCAGAACTCAGAGCGAATTCGAAGACAGCCTTACATTAAAAATGTATCTACTCCAGTTTGTCAACCATTACGCCTCCATCTTCTACATTGCCTTTTTCAAAGGCAAATTCATTGGCTATCCCGGAGATTATAATCGATTCTTTGGATATCGTCAAGAGGAGGTTGGTGGTCGCTCCCTGAATAGAGTAGTGATTCGGCGTGCACAGAGCTTAGAAATTTTATTTAAAAACATAGTGCGGCACTGGCGGATGTCTTGTGGAATTGTGCATTCAACTTGCTATTATTATGGTCGGAAAGCAGGCCATGAATACCTGCATGGAAATGGTGCTACCGTAAGCTTAAACATAGTAATCTAATAATCTATTAATGATTTCATTCAAACAAGCTTGTATTTTAGAATGGTGTTTAAATGGTTCAATTCGTTACGTGTCCGAACTGGAATGGGTAAACAGCCGAAGGAAAGCCAAGCTTACAAGGCTCAGTGGGCCAAAGACTATCAATTAGTTGCTTGGGGAAGTGAAGCACTCTTTGCCGAGTATCTCGAAATGGGTGAAATATTGCAACATTTTGGTTTTTTGCCTCTTACTTTAAAAACTAATTGCTTTTGTTTCTCCATTCTTTAGTTTTGCAGTACGGTTTTGTTACCATCTTTGTAGCGGCTTTCCCCCTAGCGCCGCTGTTTGCGCTACTTAACAACGTCCTAGAAATGCGACTGGATGCTCGTAAAATTTTGACGCTGCATAGAAGACCAGTGGCTCAACGAGTGAAAGATATTGGAGTCTGGTACACTATTCTTGACTGTCTAGGCAAACTTTCTGTGGCCACAAACGTAATTTTAATATTTTCTATTAATTAATTTTATAATTCCGTATTCTCATTTGATGATGGTTTTTTATCTGAAGGGATTGATAATCGCCTTCACGTCGGATTTTATTCCCCGGCTGATTTACACATTGAAATATAGCCCAGACCATTCGCTTAATGGCTACGTCAACTATACTTTGGCGTATTTCAGTACGACAGATTTCAATCATGCACAACAAGTGTCCAATGTGAGTGCTGCGGTGGATATCTGCAGGTATTATACAAGCCCACTGTTCGTCGACTGCCACATGTGTTGTAATTGCTTTTTGTATATGAAAGGTACCGCGATTTGAGAGAACCTCCTTGGCTGCCAAGTAATCCACAGGAACCAAATCCTAACAAATATGCACTTAGCGCCGATTTTTGGTATATCCTGGCAGCCCGTTTGACGTTCGTCCTCGTTTTCCAGAATGTTGTGGCTTTGGTGACAATGGTAATCCGCTGGATTATACCAGATGTACCACGAAAACTCTCTGAACGCATAAGGCAGGAAGCTTATTTTACAAATGAGATTATTATCAAACAAGAAATGATCCGAGCTCGAGGATCAGTACGTGGTGCGCAGGCTGCCAGGGTAAGCAAATCATACAAATGAATTCGGCAATATGCTGCCAATCCCATTTTGTTTATTAATGTGTTTTTTCTCCTTCTTCTTTTCCTTCTGTTTTGGTGTAACTTTTCAGGGTGACTCAACTGCACGATTACTTCGTCCTCGTTCTTATGTTGAGCCGCAAAATGTATCGCCATCTCCATATGATGATGGAGTACTATTCAAACGGTCGAAATCTTCCTGCCCTCGAATATCAACAAGCAAAAGCATTGAGGCTGTATAGCATAATTATGGCTAGTCTTAAGGTAACAAAGCCCTTGGATTGAACGTTTCTAATCTTCCCTATCGTTCGTTACATCTGTGCAACTCTAAAGAAATATTAAGAGCTTTCCCAAAGTATTACTTTTTACAACTCTTTAATATGTTAATATTGATATTTGCTGAATCTCTCTTTTACACTTATTGTTACCTTTTTGCTAAATTTTATAACTGGTTGCTAACTATAGATCTAGTTTCCCTTTGAACATGAATGCCTTTGCTCTCTCTTTTTTCGATGTGATTTGAAACCCAAAAATTATTCAATCAAACTTTTTTCTTTGATTCCTTGATGAATATCATTTTTTTTTGCTCTCTCTTTTATTGATATAATTTGTGAACCCAGAAATGACCCAATCGACTCTTTTGATCGGTGTATAGTAATCAGGTAGAAAAAATGTACTAGAAGTGGAAAAGAGAACATGTAAGAAATTGTAGTCTTTCACATTACATTACTGTTCGTAAAGCTATATTCTAACCTGGGTGTAAATGGTACAAGGCTTATAGCTCTGTGGTAGAGCCAATCGAACCATGACCCAATTCGAAACCCGCAATAACCTTTTACATTTTTTAATGCTATGGAATATGGATAGGCAGGCAGCGAATGCGAATGAGTAGCCCGGAGTTGAGATTGAGAAAGTCGTCTCCTAGACAACTTTTTTTGTATAACTCGTCGTCTGCTAGCATTTGTTTCAAGACTGTCCACAGTCCACACCGACGGAATTTTAACCATGTCAGAAATAACAATTGTGTCATTAAATAATTAGAACGCAAGTTTTCAGGGACGTTGCACGTTTTGGGATTCACATTGAGAAAACGTCGTGTGTTGTTACATCATTCATCAATTTGAAAAAAAACGACCAGCTGAATCACAGAGTAATCACAACATTTATTCAAATTTTTTCTTCTGATTAATGTTTGCAACATTCTGCCTTAAACAGCTAACCCCCTCTTTTTCTAATCCTTTAGCAGCCTTTAGCATGGGCGATGCTTTATGCCGCTGGGGTGATGGCTGACAGAAACATTCACTTTGTGAAGAAGTTGTAAAAAGCTTGGTGACTCTTCAATGTGAATAAAAGCAGCTTATAATTAATTAATCAGCCTCCAGATTCATGTCTGAATTATTCTTAAGGTAATTGTTATGTTGTCTACTGATCATGTCACCCTGTAAAAACTGTATTACTTCAATTTCAGGAGTTTTGACTCGCTGCTGGGCAGAAGCTTTTAATGTTGATGAACAGATCAAGTTTATCTTGTGACCAACAAGACTGTCTTGTTGACTGTTCTTGTCTTGGGCGCCATGGTCCTCGACAACTCTTACACGGGTATTGTGATTTCATCGTTAACGACAACCAACATGATGCCGTCAATAGACTCTCTTGAAGAGCTGGCCGCAAGTACAAAGACCCAAGTACTTCTTCGACATGACACATCGATTGGAGAACAAATGCTTGTATGAAAAAAAGGGGAGTTATTTACGTTTACCACGTGAACGAACCGGCTTTAATATTGGTGTCGTTGATAGCAAGCATCGTCAGGTGTTTTTAAGGTTCTTGCGGACAAAGCCCGCCTTATTCCTGAAACATAGTTGGAGATGCTGTCAAAGTCACGGAAAAACTGGAGACCGTTCGCTATGCTTTTCCAGCAACAGTTTGTATACCAATGCTCACAGTAAACGTTAAGTATATAGATATATCTTATTTTTGCATATAACATGGAAGGTTTAAATTTACCTTTCCAAATTCATTTGTTTTTTTTTAATGCAGACTTTTGGAATTGTGGGAGACGGGCCTAACCAATTTTTGGGTTTACAATTTGTTTCCTCCAACTACTCCCAGGGCCGAACAGTGTTTCGTGGAATCCATACGCAGAGTATCTCGCAGAACTCATATTCAGTTGTCTGTTTTGACTAGTGCGGTAGTGTTTTCCTTATCTTGGGCATTGGAACTGGATTGGCGGTTCTCAGTTTCTTGACAGAGCTGTTGGATTCAAGATTTCGGTTGTGTACATTGCCTTGGGTTAAAGCAATCAAATCACCTACACAATACCGTAAATGAGAGTACTGGTTGGTAGTAATTAATCCATGTTTTGCTAATAAGCCCATGCAGTACTGGATCTCACTAGGTTACGCCTTCTGCGAAAAGGTAGTGTAGAAGCATCCCAAAATACAATCGTAGATGGTAATTGGTAAAACCATTACTGTAATTAGAAATACTGCTTAATGTAAAATTAATCTTTAAAGTAAACTTTCTTTATTTGAATTTGAATACCTAAATCCTTTTTTTATGCAAGATCAAAGCATATGGAAAAGGCAAAGGCGTTTTTTTTTGTTCTTATCTGTGACTTAATGTAGAGCATTTAACTGTAGTGCATTTTTTGGAGGGATTTTTCTTTTGTTCTTTCACAGGAAATTCAAAAGGATCAAAAATTCAAAACTTTTTGTTGACTGTGTTTGTATAAATTGGCAACACTGCGCTACGGTATGTTACCTTTCCGCTTTCCCCCTTTCCAGAGATATCTGCAGTAGAATTTAGTTCATTTCATTTCAGTCATTTCAGTTCATTATTGGATTTTCTCGAAAATGGTTACATAGGCTGACTCGTAAAAGCACATCTTGGGCTATGGTTGTTCGTTGTCGTATCTCCTCGGATAGCGAATAGCGGAAGGTGAAGACAAGTGTAAGTGTAGTATGTGCAGACGTTCCAGGTTCTATTTATTAAATATGTGTTTCTCCATAAACAGCAATCGTTTGCACGCATGTTTTTTGAGAATTAAGTTAGGATCATCACTAAGTTGGCATTTGATGACTCTTCAGTGTGTAGGCTTATAATTAATTAATCAGCCTCCAGATTCATGTCAGAATTATTCTAAAGGTAATTGCTATGTTGTCTACTGACAATCTACAAACAACTTAAATTAGTGTATATTTCACATATCTTTTGGAACCTTAGACCTGCAGGCTGTGGAATGCTGACCTGTTATCTGCAGTTAATAATCCATCTGACAAAGCTTAAAATTGGTTAGCGTCATGCAAATCAATTCAAGTGTGTCTCACTCTCATTTATCTCATTAATTAATCCCAACTTTTTAACAATAGCAGACAACAATTAAGTATGGACATCTAGTGGACAAATTTCAGACTAATTGAATGTTGACATCCCTTAAACGACAGGGGAATAGGGGATAGGGCATAGGGTGTGAGTCTAAGATTCCAAGTGATCCATAAGTTTTTCTTCGCTACTTTTTGTGTTCCAATCAATAATTCACCTGTTTACTAAGTGTATTTTATATACTATCTAGTAAGTTCAGTGTCATGAGTATGTTGGAGAAAGAACAATTAAAAAAATTTTTTTTTCTTCCCACAGTTTCCTTTGGCCAGGCAAGCTATCAAACCACAAAGTTGCTAGCAGCCCAGGTTTGCCACTTTTGCTTTTAGAGAGGTACTCATATTCTGCCTGCTACCAACCCAATCAGTATGGTTCCTTTATTCACTATCAAGGATGAAACAATTTTGAACTAATGATGTGGACGTGGGCAGTAAACATACCAGCAATCGAGGTAAATCAACAACATAAATTATACAGAAGTGAATGTCATGCTTTATTCTGGTATTGCCTATTGGCTCACAGCCTTATGTTACAGAATGGTGATGCATTTCATTCAACAAGAGCTGGACATTAACTTCTTCGTCACCATCATCCTTTTTGGATATTTCAAGTTTCTCTATCACTGTCTTGGTGTACACTTTCAACCTCGATATATTCGTAAGTTACATTTGATATTGCTTCTTGAAATTTTAAAACGCTTCTATCTCTGTTCTTTGTTAGAACAACACTATGGCTTAACAAAAAGCAAAAGATGACCAAAAGCGATGTAGCTCAGGAGATCAGCAACAGCCCACGGCGATGAAGGGAGGACTCGTCGCCGTCTTCGCCTTTGCCATCGTCTCCTCGCCGTCTTCGCCTTTGCCTTGGCTATCGCCTCGTCGCCGTCTTCGCCTTTGCCTTGGCCATCGCCTCGTCGCCGTCTTCGCCTTTGCCTTGGCCATCGCCTCGTCGTCGTCTTCGCCTTTGCCTTTGCCTTCGCCTTCGCCTTCGCCTTCGCCTCGTCGTCGTCTTCGCCTTCGCCTTTGCCTTCGCCTTCGCCTTCGCCTTCGCCTTCGCCTCGTCGTCGTCTTCGCCTTCGCCTTTGCCTTCGCCTTCGCCTTCGCCTTCGCCTTCGCCTTCGCCTTCGCCTCGTCGTCGTCTTCGCCTTCGCCTCGTCGTCGTCTTCGCCTTTGCCTTCGCCTTCGCCTCGTCGCTGTCTTCGCCTTCACCTTGGCCATCGCCTCGCTGCCGTCTTCGCCTTCACCTTGGCCATCGCCTCGCTGCCGTCTTCGCCTTCACCTTGGCCGTCGCCTCGCTGCCGTCTTCGCCTTCACCTTGGCCATCGTCTTGAACCACGTCTCGCCGTCGTCTTGGATTGGTATTGTTTTGTATTGTGTTATTTTGTAATGTTTATGTTAACCCGTTGGCTGCCACCCCCTTTGCGTCCCATTTTTTTTTGTAGCTTGTAGGGACGGGCCGCGCTGTTCTGCTCCATGGTCTATTTGCCATGGGGTGGGACAGTCGCAAATGCCCAAGATTGGCCTTCGGGCGCTGTAGGCAATGCACCGATAGGGACTCTCTTTGTCGGTTCGGTAATAGATTCCAGGGGTGTGCATTCCCGGAATGGAGTCTATTACCGTGCCAGCCCGGACTTGTCTTTGGACAAGTTCCACTTTGGTCGGGGATCCTTAGGACCCGATGTGTAGTAACTGTAGTTTAAGCAACCTACGGGTTGTGTGGCCTGGCAGCCAACGGATTAGCTTAGTTAAGTGTTAATATATGTATGTATGTATATTTTATAAAACAGTGGTGGAATTGTGGGATGGAGGAGGGTCAATAAAACAATTTTTACGCAAGACTTCTTTTATTGTATTTCATTTTTAACCAAACATAACCAACAATAACCAATACATAGAACCAATACCAATACCAAGAACATTAGAAAACTTATTTCACAAACTAGTCATCGATTGAGTATGTGACTAATCTCGCCTGTTTACAATTCTGCAAAGGCTTTTATTTTGTTGTTAAGAACCCAAAATAATCTTCAGAATTTCACTTAAGGAATTTTTTTCTCTTCTTACATGTGAGTGAACAATCCATCAATGCAAGAATGATACCAGAGGTTGTTTATTTAAAGTGGCAACTGGCAGCAAAACATTTGTGGCACTGCATTTTGATAGAGAAAAGTCCTGCGGCCAACACCAGCACACAAACTGGGGTATGGAGACCTAGAATACAGTTAAAATAGTAATATTGTTAACGATCAATTGTAAAATTACCTCATGATACATGCAAGAAACTAGGACATTTGGTTAGGAAAAGAATATGAAGAGCTGTTTTCTTTGTACAGGGCCATTGGAATAAAAATTGGCTGCATCTCACTAAACGAGATGAAAACGTGCTGCCTAAGCCAAATTGGCTTACGCCAAGTTTCTCAAAGCGAAGAGCTCAAACTCGAAGCATGGCCAAGCAAGTCGAAAGCATGGCCAAGCCATGCTTCGACTTTGAACTAGTTTGAATAAGAATGGTACAATGTTTTGGAAGAAACAAATTATTGCCAAAATACCTTCAACAGAGTACGAATTTACTTCAAATAAACCGTTTGTAAGGCACAAAATAAAAACCACGCGACATCAGCAGTGTAATTTTAACCAGACATCAATTAGCCAACTGTTCTTTGTAAACGCTAAACCCGAAATGAAACAGCTGATAGTCCCATAAATAGCTTCTAAGTTGCCTTTTTCTCCCATAGATGTCGCTTTCGCGGGATTCGCGCTTCATTTGTTTTTACCAGCGAACATGGGAAACAAGAATAGTTCGTCAGACGTCAGTTAAGTCAGTTTCGTCATTGAATTTTGTCGAAAATGGTTACATGGGTTGAATCGTAAAAGCACATCTTGGGCTCAGTTGTTTGTTGCCGTATCTTCTCGAATCTCTTCTATCCAGGCATTTGGACTATAAAGATGTTCACCTTTGGTAAAATGTTTGTTAAAAAGTCACCATAGTTAGTGGGATTTAATATTGTGGCCTTAGAACCACATTCATTTAACATTAAAATGAGGTGTTCTGAGATTAGTTCTAGTGATTTTGAAACAATTTGGACTTGATATGTTTTTTTGGCTTTAGTGTAAGGAACTCAATATGCTAGAGCTAGCACGTTTTGAACTTCTGTGTGGACTGATTCTGAGGAGCTGCAGTACCATATGATCACGTGACTAAACTGAATCGGAATATTTTCCTTGCTACATTTTTCTTGGATCCTTTACTGTAAGTTTGTTCAACATGGATGATTTTTGGTTATGTTTCTACATTGTTTGATTGCTGTTAATCAATTTTTTAAATGTGAATCAATCACTATAAGTCTATAATAGTCGTTAGTGGGTTAAATACGTTGTATTAACACTGAAATTGCCAAATCAGGCTTGTTAGTACAGCCTAGTAAGAATGTGTGGGTAATTGTGGCAAGTCTTAATGGAAGCTCTTTTGTTGCACTTCATTAACACATTAGAATTACTTTGATACTACCATTAATAAAGGAGGTCTGGTAAAAGAAAACAAGTAGAGAAGTTGTTGCTATTAGAAAAACTTGCAGTTTCATCTAACTTCATTATTGGTGTGTTAATAAAAGACGATCACAACAATCTGCTTTCTTACAGCTTCCTTCACTACAATCATCAAGGTCTGTGATTCCCACGATCTCACCGTTTTTACCTGACTGGGATTAGAACCCAAGGCATTCAGCACTCCAGTCTCACACTCTGCCACTGAGCTATTTCAGGTACTATAATGAAATCTAAGTTTTCATTACATTAAGGTAACTGTGCCAAGTAGTCAATAGACTACCAAATTCATTGGGGGGGATAATAGGGGGGGTTGCCAGGAAGGTACAGCACTCGTCTACCAACTCGAAGGTTCCTGGTTCGATTCCCGTTGTCCTGGGCTTCCAACCTTCCCAGGTGTCTACCTTCCACGTCTGCCAGTCGAGTCGAGAAACTTTCCCGTTACGAAGTAACGGGATGGATATTTTGGCACTAATTAATGTAATATCCCATAAAAAATTTTAAAAATTTCATATTTAATAAGCGACGTGAGAGTTCTGAAACTTTTTACATCAAACTGAATCTATGGATTAGTAAATTCAAATTTGTCAACTCAAGAGTAATTTTTTTATTACACATCTAGTCTCCTTCAGGATTTGAACCTGTAACCATAGGCGTACCATGCCAATACTCTACCACTAAGCCACGAGACATGTGATTTGTTTGTCTATGTTTCCTTGTTATTTAAGTTTAATAAATTTGGACTTGTGGCTTTTTTGGTTTATCTTGGAGTATTGACAATGAAACTCATAGCTCAATGGATGAGCATCGGCGTGGAATGCCGGTTGTCAAGGGTTCGAATCCCGAATGAGTCAAAATGGAAAATCAAAACAGCTAACATTAACGATTTCAAATTAACTCAAATATATGTTGAGGGGATAATCTGTATTACAATTGAATACCGAGATAAGCAAATGAAAACAATGCAGCGAAGTTGTAAACTTTTTTTATCTTTTCAAAATCAGCGATTTTTTTTAAGTGTCCAACCAAGGCAAAGGCAGACTCTCAGAGTCTACCTCTGCCCTGGTTGAACAACCCCCGGGGAGATTACCCGGGGAGTGGCTAAGAGAAGCCGGAAAAGGATGAAGAGTGATGATCGGACAAGTTTTTACGTGAGCGATTAACCGTTAATTCGGATTTGTGGGTAGCCTCTTCGCCCTCCAAAAGTTATCATTGAGCTGGAGGACCCCCACGTCCCCTTTCCGGACAGCGCACTCACAACCTTTACTGCTGATCACAGTAGGGGCATGACCCCCTACGGGCTTATCACAAGTCAAGGGGAAACGGGGCTACGGAAAAGAAGGGAGCCCAGAAATGCACTTCAATATTTTTGTACAAATACCACAATATGAGAGATAGTCCTTTTAAGTTCCAGCATTGCACACATATTTTTTTACACCACACCTCCATCAATATCCTCTTCAAAATCACCACGACTGCAAATTTAGATTAAAGAAATAAAATGTTCATAAGTATAATATTTTGCTGATACACTTACTTAACACACCGAAACCCTATTGGCAAACTTCTCGTTAATTACTTCCACAACTTTGTGATTATTCCATCTACATGAAACAAACAAAGCATGAAAGTTTAAAAATTTCTAAGTAAGAAACACATTTAAATTGGTAAAACACCTACTCAATTGTAATCCCGTTTATCCCACTCAAGTTTCTTATTCACACTAAGAGAACCAATGGATCATGAAGATACCTAAAAGATAATAATTATAAAGGTAAATTAAAAAACTTATCAAGTCAATATTGTTTTACAATCACTAAAGCTAATCTCAGAATACCTTGTTTTAATGTTAAACAAATGTGGTTCTACGGCCACAATATTAAATCCCACTAATTCTGGTGACAGACAACTTTAAAAATCCCACAATCACAGTTACACCTATGAAAGAAATTGCATTTAGTTTCTGAGCTGCTAAATTTAATGTAGCATATTTTTATTACCAAATGAGTTGCTGGATTTACTATGTGCTTCCTAGGAACGATTAACAGCTTGAATCCTCTTGTTGTATCTTTCCCGCTAAATGTTTTGTGATCACGAACACAGACACCTTAATGAAAAATTGAAACTCAAAACCAAACTGGTGTAACTCATAAAATACTAACCATGGCAATAGTTTGCTGGCAGGTAGTTAGAAAACGAAATCCTTTTAACCCGAAGTTATTTCTAGAATGCATTATGAAAAAAAAAAGTTTTTAACAAACACATTATACCAAAGGAGAACAGCTTTATAGTCCAAATGGCTGGATAGAACAAATTCGAGGAGATACGACAACAAACAACCTGGGCCCAAAATGTGCTTTTTACGATTCAACCTATGTAACCATTTTCGTGAAAATTCAATGACAAACTGACGAACTTTTCTTGTTTCCCGTATTCGCTGGTAAAAACAAATGAAGCGCGAATCCCGCGAAAGCGACATCTATGGGAGAAAAAGGCAACTCAGAAGCTTTTTATGGGACTATCAGCTGTTTCATTTCGGGTTTAGCGTTTACAAAGAACAGTTGGCTAATTGATGTCTGGTAAAAATTACACTGCTGATGTCGCGTGGTTTCTATTTTATGCTTTACAAACGGTCCATTTTATAGTACATTCATACACTATTGAAGGTATTACGGTAATAATTAGTTTCTTACAAAGCATTGTACATACTTATTCGAATTTGTTCCAAGTTGAAGCAGGGCTTGGCTTTGGCAGCACGTTTTCATCTGGTTTAGTGAAATGCTGCCAATTTTTATTCCAATTGCCCTGTGTATAGAAAACAGCTCTTCATATTTGTTTTTAAACTAAATGTCCTATTTTCTTCTTTGCATGTATCATGAGGTAATGTTACAAATGAATGTTAACAGTATTACTATTTTAACTGTACTCTAGGTCTCCATACTCTAGTTCGTGTGCTGGTGAAGGCCGCAGGACTTTCCTGTATCAAAATGCAATGCCAGTATACGACAGATGTTTCGCTGCCAGTTGCCACTTCGAATAAACGACCTCTAGTATCATCTCCCGATCTCTTACATTGATGGATTGTTCACTCACATTTAAGAAGAGAAAAAAATTCCTTAAGTTAACTTCTGAAGATTGTTTTGGGTTCTTAACAACAAAATAAAAGCCTCTGCCCAATTGTAAAGAGGTGTGATTAGTCATGTACTAAATCGTTGAAAAGATTTAGTGAAAGGTTTGTGAAATAAGTTTTCTAATGTTTTTGGTATTTATCGTAATGTGTAGAATGAAATACAGCAAAAGAAGTTTTGTGTAAAAATTGTTTTATTGACCCTCCTCCATCCCACAATTCCACCACTGTTTTACATAATATACATACATACATATATTAACACTTAACTAAGCTAACCCGTTGGCTGCCAGGCCACACAACCCGTAGGTTGCTTAAACTACAGATACTACACATCGGGTCCTAAGGATCCCCGACCAAGGTGGGACTTGTCCGAAGACAAGTCCGGGCTGGTGCGGTAATAGACTCCATTCCGGGAATGCACACCCCTGGAATCTATTACCGAACCTACAAAGAGAGTCCCTATTGGTGCATTGCCTACAGTGCCCGAAGGCCAATCTTGGGCATTTGCGACTGTCCCACCCCATGGCAAATAGACCATGGAGTAGAACAGCGCGGCCCGTCCCTACAAGCTACAAAAAAAATGGGACGCAAACGGGGTGGCAGCCAACGGGTTAACTTAAACATTACAAAATAACACAAAACAAAACAATACAAATCCAAAGCGACAGCGAGACGTTGTTCAAGGCGATGACCAAGGTGAAGGCGAAGACGGCGACGCGGGGAAGGCGAAGACGGCGACGGAAAAGGCGAAGACGGGCGGAGAGGCGAAGGCAAAGACGACGACGAAGCGAGGGCCAAGGTGAAGGTGAAGACGGCGACGAGGCGATGGCCAAGGGAAGGCGAAGACGGCGACGAGGCGATGTTCAAGGCGAAGACGAGATGATGTTCAAGGCGACGGCGAAGACGGCGGCGAGACGATGGCGAAGATAGCGGCGGCGAGACGATGGCGAAGATAGCGGCGGCGAGACGATGGCGAAGATAGCAGCGAGGCGATGGCTAAGGCGAAGGCAAAGACGGTGGCGATACGATGGCCAAGGCAAAGGCGGTGGCGAGACGATGGCCAAGGCAAAGGCGGTGGCGAGACGATGGCCAAGGCAAAGATTCGGCGAGACGAGAACAAAGATAGAAGCATTTTAAATTTCAAGAAGCAATATCAAATGTAACTTACAGATAGGTGAATCGAGGCAGGATGAAGGTGGACACCAAGACAGTAATATCCAATAGGATGATGATGTTGAAGATGTAAATGTCTAGCCCTCGTTGAATGAAATACATCAGCATACTGCAGTTTGCCTTGATGTAACCAACATGAAAAATCTTAGGTTCCTATCGACATAACTGCGGGAGGCTCACACATTTGATCAGGCCTTTTCCACAAGTCTCTCATTTGGTATCTTCTACTATACTTCTCTCATTTGCTAGAAAAGAAACAAAAATAATACATGTGAATTAGGCAGTTGATTGATGAACGTTACTATACCCATTCGCCTGACAAGCACTCCAAACTGCCTTGGTGTTCAGGGAATATCACAGCTGCACAAGTTTAGTGTGACAATTTGGATATGGTTCTGTTGTTGTATTGCTGAAAATGATGGGCTGAAATCGGCTTGGCAAATTTCAGTGTGTTGTATCCAAAAACAGTTCAATTATAGTTCGTTTCAAGTCGTAAACTAGTTATACTATTAAATCTCTTCTTTTCTTGACGAGTGGCCAAAACAAATGTTTAAAACGGAACGCACTGAACATTTTTTGCCTAAATGCTTAACACGTCTACAATCGTTCCTTTCGAATTCTTCGATAAAAGTTTAATTACAAATTGGTCTGCTTATCTATTGGAAACGGCGAAATCGATAAAAAACTGTATAGCGAAATTAGAATCGATTTTCTCCTAAAAAGGCCAGAATAAAGTGCGGAAGCGGACTGTGGACTGGGCAAACTTTATTCTGGGTTTCTGCTTTAAGATAAAATGCGGACGCGGATTGCGGACCGGAAAAAACTGCTAACTTTCTCATGTTCTTTTTTTTTAAGTCCGACCAAATAAGCTTTGAGTTGGAAATGTTGGGCTTATTTTGTCGGGCTTGTTTTTAAAGAATGACTGGAGTAAATTTTTACTTGGAGGCGATACAGGATTCCTATCCTTTCGGGTTACTTGTAGGTTCAAAACTTAACCTCACGTAAACAAATTTGCATTAATCAAGTTTCTCTGAGATGATTGATTTATCGAGGAAATCAATTACTTAATCGAAATTACCTGTCAATTTTGATTACGCAGTGTGATTCTTTTTTCTCCAAGGCTATCGAAAACTTACGGTTGCCGTG
Source organism: Daphnia sinensis (assembly GCA_013167095.2). NCBI lineage: Eukaryota > Metazoa > Arthropoda > Branchiopoda > Diplostraca > Daphniidae > Daphnia > Daphnia sinensis. The sequence continues at coordinate 6,507,217 of CM023196.1, read as the reverse complement.
CTCCAAGGTTCTTGCAATATCAGCAAACAGGGCCGAACCTTGTCGGGAACTTCGTGAACGGAGTGTGATGGCCCCAGCTTACGTTGGTCTCGTTAACGCCTTAACGTCACGATAGGTTACCAGACGATTCTTGCTCCAACAAGTCTCCTAGATTATTGAATCAAGAAGAATTACTGAACGCTTTTAGTGACTACGATAGAACGCCATGAGTATCATAATGGGATTCGAGCTACTACTAGAAACAGAAAGGGGTTTTAAAGAAAGTGTAAATTACAAGTTTGTGTCTCTTTTAATGTTGATAAATACACGATTTACAGCTCTGTTTCTTCTTTTTCTTGTTGCTATAATACAGAGGAATGCAAGATTTGTGGCAACACACGGGAAAACAAGATACAAACATCAAGGTTATTGGCATATCAAAGAGCTGCAGAATTGAGAAAAAAAGGTAAGCATATAAAAGCGGCATTGTATCGTATAATAAATGTCTCGAAACACATTTGGCACCGTAGCAAGCTTAAGTATGTTGTATAAAATTGAAATAAAATAAAATAAAACGAGGAAGGCGACTTTAAAACTTGTTTGCAATAATTGAAAATTCATTAACTGAGGATGCAATGGTTGAATTGTTATTGCATTAAAGGATCCAACTCTTCGTGAGAGGAGCTGCTATCAAACTCCTTTTGATTACCCTTTTTCATTGATCTTTCAAGCTCTCGTCTGTCAGGTGACTCGTGGGGCTGTTCCAGTACCGTCTCGGCTCCGAAACGGGTCTCTACGATGCGTGTGGAAGACCAAGGATCGTCGCGGCTGCTGCTCGTTCCAGCTCTCGGCAGAGTTGTGTTCACGCAATGACTACCAGCCTCGGGCGTCACAATTAAACGCACAATTGAACCGATCGATTTGCGAGCGCCTTTCTCTTGGCTTTTGTGATACAAGTCGTTATCGCTCTTGGATAGCTGGCGCTCCGTTTCTTTCTTGACAATGGCTCGTGCGCCGAACGCGTTCAAAAGTTCTTTACTCGACTTTACATCGTGACTGGGATTGACTGCACAGACGGCCGTCTGCGCTTGATTTACGGCCGTTGGACAATGACCGGACGATTCGTCGGCTATTTCGCATTCATCAAGTCCGGCTTCGTTGTCCGGATTGATGCTGCAGCTGCGCGATGAAATGGTGCTCAACTTCCTCGGGATGAATCCCGCAAGGCCCAGCCGATTTTTATCGCGGTTCGTGTAAATCGAAGCGACGACAGAAAAGATCTTGTCTTTGTCTATCGATTTCTTCTTGGGTTCGTCGGGCACTTCGTACATCTCTTCGTAATCCTCTTCGATGGAGCTCTCCCACACGCCCTGCAGGGACCGTGGCGAATGCAACGGACAGTAATTGCGCTCTTCCTTATTTGGCAAGACCACCACGTTGGCTGTGTTGAAAGAGACGCATTTATTGTAGGCAGAAGGCGGACATTGCGCATTGCTGGCCGCGTCGTCTTGCACGGCGATTTGACGGGTCAATCGCGGCTTGCATTTCGCTCCGATAGCCAAAGAATTCGAATGTCTTTCCGGATCATTCGATGACCCGTCCGGGTGGTACATGGGATCCATCATGCAGGCGCCGGCCGCAACCGACGACGTCACGTGAGGGATGACAGTGCGATGGACAAAGTTGCCAGTTGGCGTCGCTACCGACTGCTGACGTAGAATGCCGGCCGCCAACGGAGAGGTAGGTAAATTGCGGCCGCTTTTATCACGAATGCTGGACGATCTCCGCTGACCCTCGATCGGTGGCACGTAAATCAAGGGCATGTTGGGTGGGATCACCTTGACGCTCTTCGCTGTTCCAGTAGGTAGTTTGTCACGGTCCCGAATGCTCCCTATCCAATTACAGAAATGAAATGAATGTTAATTTAACTTAAGTGAGTGGGGATGCATCCGAATGTCAAATGAGCTGGACGTGCCTTTATTGGAGGAGCCTCCATCGCTGGAAACGGAGGATCTAGAATTCCTCCATGTCGTGGTTCCAGCGCTGGTCGAAGCCGTCATGGCTGACGTTGACGAATCGTTCCTAGACGAAGAAAGATTCGAATCGGAAGACGGTTTCCGCGTGACCGTCCACGAGTTCCTGCGCCGTCCGACCATGCGCAGGGGCAATCCGCATCCGACCGCTTTAACCGAATCGGATCGCGAAGTGCTGTAAGTATCGCTGGACACGGACTCAGCCCGCCGGTGCTTGTTGCGATGCAATTGTTTCTGCTGGATTTCCGCTATCTGATAGGCGTACTCATTAGCCGAAGAGGACGATTCGCCCATTTCGCGTTCGGCCGCCCGGATGCGCCGCAGGAAGGCGCGCAATGGAGAGCGGAACCAGCCTAATCCGCCGGAGCGATTGCGTCGGTGATGACGGTGCGACATGGACGAATTGGACATTTTGTCTTCCTTCAAAAGCCCCCTGCCCTGGCATTGGCAGGAGCTGCCATCTTTTGATCCAGAGTTACGATCGCCCAGGCTGTTCGTATTGCCGGGCGTTTGCCGGTTGCTGAAATTGGAACTGTGTCGACATCGGCCGATGCCGCGGGTCACGCGCGACTCTTCAATCGCCTTGCAAATGAGGACGCAATCTTTTTTGAACTGCTTCGTCAGGATGGCGTAGAGGAAAGGATTGCAACAGGAATTGAGTGGCAGGATGAAGACGGTAAAGATTTTGGCTTCCTCGAGCGAAACGAATCGTAAACCGGACGCGGCCGTCAGCGAAAAAAACGCTATCGGTGCCCAACAGAGAAAGTCGGTAAACACAAGCAGCGCCATCCTTTTGGCAATCCTAGAGTCGTTAGAATTCCACGCTTGGGATCCTCGAATAGCACAGTACATCTAAAAGTAATTAAGAAAGAGAAACGGGGGGGAGGTGGAAGAAGGAGAGAGAAAAAAAAAAGAATAAATTAGTTTCAGCACTTCCCTTTTTGTTTTTTTCGAAACAGATTTTTCACCTTCAAATAGCAGCCCATCAGAATGAGAAATGCGACGCCGTTGATGACCATTAGGAAGACAACGTATCCTTTGCTGACGGAATTGCCAACTTCGAACGGCAGGCAGACGGCGAATTTTCGATAATCGGACACTCCGACTAGCGGCAGGAAAGCCATGATGAGGGCAAACAACCATCCGGCCGCCATGATATAACTGGCGTGTCGCAGCGACAATCGTTTGTTGAGATGCATGGCGTGCGTGATGGCATAGTTGCGTTCCATCGTGATGACAGCTAATGTGAAGACCGACAGCTCCGAGCTGAGCACTCCAAAGAAACCAGCAACCTGTTTTTTTTTGGAAATTTTAAACAATGATTAGATGTTCAACATTCATCACGAATACCCAATGGTTTGTAAAGTTATCCCCTTTCGATAAATAAGATAAAACGTCGTCTGCCAAAAATGAAATACCTGGCATCCGGCCGATAGTTGCCATGGAATGGCGTACATGCGGAACTCGCCCAACGTCGATGCATCAACGACAGCCAGAAATCCGAGGTAGATGCCCATGAAAAAATCGGCCATGCCCAGATTGCAGACCAGAAATCTGGGCACGTCAATCTTGGAGCGGGCGAATATCAAGACAAACACAACGGCACCGTTGCCCAAAAGGGCCATCAGAAAAACGATCCACACTCCGCAGCGGAGCGACCACCAATCAAACAGATCTTGACACGGCATAAAAGGGCCTGTTGCCAAACAAAAGAAAAACGGGTTGAATCATTGAGCATTTCGAAGAATTTCGATGATAAACGGAAGTATTTACTGGGCTCTGGTATGCACGTCACTGGGTTCTTTTTATCGTAATTCCTTTTAGGCGTCATGAAGAGCAGCCCCGATGATCTGACGTTAGTGGCTGAATTTAGAAGCTTCTCAATGTCAGCTTCACTGAGGTTCAGGTGATTAGCCGGCGATGCTAATTGCTGGCTCATGTTTGTCCACAGAGGGTCTGTTTTCGCAAGCACATCACAGGAAATTGGACGGAAGGGGTAAAAATACGAAAAAACATAATTAAGGACGCGTCAGTTCAAAGTATTTTGGGACGTTCTTACTAGAATCTGCCCATGCCGTTTCCCCTCTGGCCCACGCCGTGAGGTCGATACCGTGCTCGCTGGATGGGAATATAATCGAGTCCCTCAACGAGCTGTCCTCCGTCATGCCATTAATGATTGAATAGGACGCGCTCTGCTGAAAAGGGCAGCAGTGGTAAGCGTACGAAAGGGCTAACGTCTTGACACGGGGAAACGACGATGGTGATGGAAACTCGCGCAAGTTCGGATTGTTGTGCACTTTGATGTGCAGCACATTTTCCAGGCCAGTAGACGGGAAAACTGGGAAGCCATTGTGTCCAAGATTTCTAAAAAAAAAGAAACCGGACCGCATAAACACTCGTTGATGTTTAAACCCTCTTGCTTGATTTGAAAGTCTTAACTTACACGTCTTGAACTTCGATGAGTGGCAAAAACGTGTCCGGGTGGATTGATTCGATGTTGTTCTCCGACAAATCTCTTTTGAAAGTCAGGCGTTTCAGAAAATGGATGTGCTGCTAATTTTGTTTGATGTACATAATGAAAAAGACTTACAGGATTTTGAGTTTACGAAGTCCCTCGAAGGCGTGTTCTGGTATCAGTTTGATTCGATTGTTCGACAATAGCAAGTCGTGCAAATGGACTTGATGCTGGAACGCGTAGTTGGGTAAAGTGGTGATTCGATTGTGGCTGAGATCTCTGCATTTAAACATCAACGATTTCAGAGAAATGTAAAATAAAAACTGCAAAGATTTGAATAATTTTATTCACTTACACGAGGCGAAGACTTCGGCAGTGCGAGAAGTCGGGGAGGGCTTCGATCCAATTGGATTTGAGATCCCTTTGAAAAACGGGAAATTGCATCAAAAAAATATCCAAAACATATGCGATAGCGAAAAGAAGTCAACGGGTACACATAAAGAATAATATAAAACTTACAAGCTACGCAAATGTGGAGAATGTTGACAAGTATACGACGGAATGAGCTTCAGTTTAGCTCGATCGATTCGGATCAGTTCCAGTGCACCGGTGCCGTTCAACAACGGGAAATTGCGAAGTTCTCTAACCTCGGAGAGTATTCTGTATAACATTAGAAACACGTCAAAATTGGATTCAGCACTTCATTCGATTGTGCTCCAAATTTTTGAAGAAAAAGAGAATAAGAAAGAGAATAACAAATCGCACAATTTTTTCAATCGGGGAAGGAAAGCGAAAGCTTCGAGGTCGACATTGACGAGTGGATTTCCACGCAGTTCCAGAACCATCACTCGAGAGATTTGCTGGAAGACGCCGGCCTTGACATGAGTAATGTTGTTGTTGTTCATGTACCTATTATAGCGTGAAATGAGCACAGTTATTCTTTTTTTTTTTTTTGAAAGGGAAAACTTTAAAAAACAATTTAAAATTCAATTACAGTTCGGCAAGTAGAGGAAGTTGTCTGAAATAGGGTGGCTCAATTTGGTTGATGGCATTGTGCCTCAGTTCACTGTTAAACGTCATGATAAACAATTAATAAAAACATGTATATGTATAAGCCATCGTTAAATCTCTGCCTCTCGAATTGGCTTGTAAAAAATTTGCATTGACAGTTTCGTCTTGTATGATGCACGTAAAAAGAAAGGCAAGGGCCCAATGTTTCAAAAAGGATTTGAAGATGCGCTCCACTTACAGAACTTTCAAGGAGAACAATCCTATAAAAGCGTCGTCGTCGATGTATTCGATGTCGTTGTGATCGAGCACTCTGAAAATATAAAAAAAAAACGTACCGCGGCAAGAGTTAATACAATTTCCTTTCAATACGGGCAATGTACTTTTCACAAAAGTCAATTGTTTAACTGCATTTTTATTCAAAAATTTCTTTATCTATTTTATGGAGCCAACACGCGTGCACGCGACGTCTTTAGTTGAATCGAGTTAAGACAAACGGAATACAAAAACGCTAGGGTTTCTTCTTTTGTTAGAATAAACAGTCTCGAACGATGTTTTCGTATTCTGCTAAATTTCATGCGAAAGACCTCTCTCTGACATGAATTTTGATTAGCAAAACAGGAATAAAATAAAAGATGAGCTTCGTGCCGATGCAAATTTATAGACGTTGAGACAAAGACAGATGGACTCCTCGTGTACATTTGAATGGCAAAAAAAAGGTATCTACAATAAGGAAATTAGGTCGATGGTTTTGGTCAATCCGATGGCCAAAATGGCGTCAACTAAGTGCTGCACCATGGCATTCGTTCTTTCTTTGATTTAAAACAAATAATAATGTTTGATATAGAATTTTGGCCGGCTGGCTTCTGTTTGTTCGCGTCTCTTATTTCTTTCTGTGGATACACGAGATACAAGAGCTAATAGATGGCCCGTGTGAAATTTGATACGGATTGAAAAAACTGGCCGGCCAATGTGCGGACGCAAACAGTTTTGGCTCACAGAGACGATGGGTTTGTTTGCAGATACATTTAAGGCTTGGTGACTATCTTAAGTGACTCGGGATTTAAAAGGGATCAATAGTTTGATTGAACCTATGCCACTTTCACTCATACGTCCATGGTGATAATCCATTATGATGTATAGTTTTAAAAGACTTATAATAGAATGAATAAATTGGCACTTACAGAAATGCTAAAAAGCTGAGATTTCGGAAAGCACCTGCCGGGATAGCCTTGATTTCGTTGTAGCTCAAATTTCTGAAAAAAATCACGAGGATATCGTTAAGAATGACATGTAGTCCTTTAAGAAAAACGTTGTAGAACATAACTAATGATTTCTGGGAAACGTGTAACTTACAAAACTTCAAGGGTAGTAACTCGAGACAGGGCCTCCTGTGGAATAGATCCCAGTCGATTGACATCAAGTCGCAATTGGCGAAGGGATGGCAAACCCGTAAACACAAGTGGATCCAAGTGACTGATGTCATTGCTGTCCAGCCGTCTGCAAAAAAAATGAAAACAGCACATAAATATGAAACAAAAAAAAAAACAATGTTGCCAATTGGAATTTAAATTCTTTTGCTCAGCTTTTAAAGTTAAGAGAATAACAGTTTATGTTTGAGGTTAACTGAAGTTGTCTTGTTAATTGTATTTTTTTGAAAAAAGAAAAGTCAGGATCCAAGTTTTTTGTTGACGCCATTGCGATGGAAGAATCGTTGACATGGAACAAAACTTTGACATTAGAACTTTTGATGGCGTCATGCCAAAAAAAAAAATACATAAAAAAATTGATGTACACTAAATAGATGTGCAAGGCCTCAAAACTTGGTCGCGTTCTCCGTGGAAACGGTGCATGTAAATAAATGAGTAGTTTTTCATGTTGGAAACTATGTACTACTTACATGGACTGGAGACTAGGAAGATGTGAAAACAAGCTCGTTGGGACGGATTTGATGTTAGTTTTCTGAAGTGACCTGGAAAAGGGATAGCGCTTAGATATTACAAAAGAGCACATCGATGAAGAAAAATATGTTAGGAAAAAAAGAAGCATGCAATTTTTTGTACCCAATGATGTGCGTTTGCACATCAATGAAATCAAATCGGGTTGTTATCAAATCGAAATGTGTGTTACAAGCTCTCATAATAATAAGAAAATGAACTTACAGGACTTTTAGCCGCGGGTGGTGAAAGGCATCGTTATCTATGTCGCTCAAACTATTTCCAGCCAAATTCCTGTTGAAAATTCAAAACATTTTGAGTTTTTATTCCCGACCCGAATTGTGACATCCATTAATCAAAATCCAATGATAAGAGAGAAACGACTTACAAATCTTCCAGGAAGGTCATGTGTTGGAAAGTCATGGGTCCAAGTTTTGTAACGTCCGTGTGGCTGAGGTCCCTGGAAAAATAATAAAATAGATTTCATATTTAGCCTAAATGTTCGTTAAACGCGATCAGCTCTAATTCTTAATATATGTTTCTAATTTTCTATCCGGTCGGCTGCTGGGCCTGCTGCCTTGAAAAGAAATAATAATATTGAAGACTTTAGTTTGACCGTTTTGGTCGCTATATATTCACAAGCTTTTACGATTGGATTATATAGTTGGACTCGTAAAACAAAACCAAATGGCATACGCAAAAATTCTTTTCGGTATTGCAATTAGCCCCGGCCAAACTATCAGAAGGGCACCGTCTATTAAACAAGCGATCCTTGTACGGTATAAATTCTTTTTTAAAAAATACCACAGGTGTGTTAATGGCCCTCATTTCAATGCGAAAAGGAAGTTTTTTTTTCTTTTTTATGATTATCACGATTTAATTTGAAGAAGAAGAAAAAAAAACGGCCAATTCCCGAAATGGGCCACTGCCGTATTGAGAAAGAAAAAAAAACTTTCTCGTGCAATTCGTGGTAATGTTGAATCACATTTTTTATCTGTAAATCACGTGCATTCTGCTGACCTTTCCGCTTATTTCAAAAAAAAAAAGGACAAATAAAAATCGACATTCTTGCATGTCCGGTATCACATGACGGGCCAGATGTGACAGTGACCTTTACGCATATAGACACAATCATTCCTATATAAACAGGGAACTGACTATAGGAGTATAAATAAATATTAAAAGAGAACAAAAAAATGTAATTAAGGTCCTTTTCATATTCTAACGTGCGCACTATGAGGTCCTTTTTTTATGTTACGAGTTGTAGGACTCTTTAGATTTGATATGGTATAGAACGACAGTTGCTGGGGTATATATGAGTATTAAAAAAAAATAAAACGCAATATTGGTGTTGGCTCGGGACCAAGCAGACAAGAGTCTTTTGTGAAAAGCGTAGCAAATGGTTCGATTTTCCCCGCAGACCAACCGCGCTCGTTCGGTGGATGAATGACAGCGCAAAGCAGCAAAAGTATATATATAAGGCGGGCCGTCCACTTTTAGACGAGAACCATACGATGTTGGGAATGAGACAGAAGGATTAGCTCGTCTGGGCAAAGTCGGGATAGGCCAAAGAAACTTTTGCAACACACGGCACACCAAGAAATGTTTATTGTTTTAATAAAAATCTATTTACTTGTAGTTTTTTTCCCTTCTATTCATCATGTGTCCCACATATATTTTTTTCCCACGTCAAGCGCAGTCGAGACGCTCAAAAAATATATATATATAATATTTGTTTTTAATACATAGAGGGGTTCCTTATATATTTAGGTCGACTGCGTGTGCAGCGCTGTATTCCAGCGTCCTCCATATGCAGATTTGCTACGGTTATACAAGAGCGTCGTTTCGATGTAGAGCGAAGCGGAAGCCGTTAATTTTATCAGTTTACTTTATTTTTTAAAGAAAACAAGAAAAATGGGGCAGAGGGTCTTTTTTTTTTTTTTTTGGCAAAGTCTCTATAACGGACCCTACATAACTGCAAAACGATAAATTTGTGTATCAACAGAATCATTATCCTATATGTAAAAAAACTAGTCGATGGACGTGAGAGGGGGATCTTTGAATTTTCTTTTTTATGGATAGTTTATACAGTTGGATAAGCAGCTCGATTTGTATTCCGGTATCGGCCTGTGGTGTGATAGGAAAAATCGGTGGGACGAAGAGTTTGGCGACGAGGAGAAATGACTTTGCTGTTGGATGGACGTTCTAAAGAACGAAAAAGTAGGGCTGGGACTATGTGTGTATACGTTCTACATGGACTATTCTTTCACGAAAAAGAAGGAAACAGATAAAAGAATCCCTTCTTTTTTTTTTTTTTTTTGGCAAGGCGAGTAAGAAAAGAAACTTGTTTCTGACAGGTTTAATTCATGGTCTATGCGTGTAGCAAACAGTTTTTCCTTTTTTTTTTTTCCCTCCCCCTTTCATGGAACAAAACGATCGACAGAGAAAGGAAAGCCAGAGATCTGTGTACATAGCAGCATTGGCCTATAAGAAACTTGATCTCGAATTCAACATTTCCATGTGTATACATCAATGATGTAACAAGCAGCACAAGATATCCTTTGAAAAAACAAAACTTCTTCTTATGAAAATTAGACGTTTGCGTGAATGAATTGCGTGTTACGTTGTAGTGGTGATGAGCTGATTTTGAAAGAAAAAAAAGTTTAATTGTGGAAGAAAAAGTCTGGAAAAAAAAATCCACCTCGTAGTGTGTCAGAGGGATTTTAGAAAGCTTTTTTTCCCAGTATGTTTGTTTATGGTCTAGATATTTTTCCGTTCGAGTTGCTCGCGATAAAAGGGGAGCAAGTGGAACGTGAAATGGAACGAAGGTTGCGAATTCCTAATAAGAAAATTCACTTTGCTATTCGATGATTTTCGAACGGCACAGGCTTCAATGGTCACCGTGTCCAAACAGAGCTATAATTCCAACGATATTGAAACGTGCCATTTTGCATACTGAATCATTTTTCTCGGAAATAAAAAAAAAAAAAGGACCCCAAACGCTTAACAAACAAAGTCATTCCGAGTTAGGCAAAGACGCAACAAGCGTTCCATCATGTTTTTGAACGCAACTGTCAATACACATCAATGAATTAGTGTTTGAAGACCTTCGTCTTATACGTGTCACGTAGTCCCAGCCAAAAAACCAGGTGTTATCGAATCAAAAAAAAGCTTGTTTAACAATCACACCTTATCTTGATTGAAAGAAAAAAAAAATCTGACGAATAGGTGGTGACACGGAAACCTTCGGCAAACACGAAAGTGCTGATGTATAACAGAAATGTTTTATTGGTATACACAAGTCCCACCTTTTTCTGTCGCCCAGGTTCTTTTCTTTTCTTTGTTTATATTCTCTAACGATGGCCGAATCGAATAGCGAAAAGAACTAAATTTGGGGGGGGGGGAACATATTTATGTATACAACAATCACAAACAGGTTTGTTCCAGAGTGACCTAGTTGAACGATGTGGGCGTTCCCCCCTTTCGTGTCTATACAACAATGGACGAGGCCACACAGAAAACGGAGAGAGAAAAAAATACACTGATTGCACTTAACTATCTTAACACAACGAGTGAGTTATTGGATAAACAATGGGCATCAAGGATTTGTTTTTTTTTTTTGTGGGTCTCTTATTATGACGCCCCTTGCTGTTTTTTCATTGACGTTGTTGTCTATTATAATTAAGGACCAAAAGCATTTATGGCACGCTGGAATAACTATATTTAGAACGGACCCATTTTTTTTTTAACATTGCTTGCAAAACAACATTGAAAATGTAATTGCGTGTAACGCGGGCCTAATCATAATATAGACAGCCTACTCTTTTGTTTTAGAAGCGGATTTTGATACGGCCATTATTTTCAAATTCGGGATTGAATAAATGTATGTTGTAAACACACAGATATAAAGAGATTGATGATGCAAAAAGAATAACGACGTGGAAGTCCCTGGACGCCCAGCACAAAAAAAAAGCCTAGTGTTTATGTCCAGATATATATATATATAGGGAGGCAGTAAATTTAAATGAATATATAGAACATGATTAAGTGGTTTTTACATATACAGCGAGATATACGAGTGAACGTTCGGTACATATAAAAAAAAAAAAAAGGACGGAAAGAAGGATATACGAAGCCAACGAACGAGATAAGGCCACCGAAGAAACAAAAGCACGACATTAGAATGACGTATATATCGTTCGCTTTTGTCCCGCGAGGAAGTCCATAGAGTACTCCCGGGAAGAGACTAACGTTAGACGTTTCAACCTCCCCCCCCCCCTAAAAAAAAGTCAGCCTTTATCTCTAATACACCGTTTTCTATATCAAGCTTGATACATTCCTTTTTGCATGCCTCCCCATATATATTAATCTAAAGTGTATAATAGCAGTGGAGAGAGCGGAGAAGAGGACTGCGTTTGCCAACTGTCCATTAGACGTTTATATATATATATTTTTAGAATAAAAAAAAAAAAAAGAAAAAGACAAAGAGATCCTTTTTTTTTGTTTTTGTTTGTAATATAAAAGGAAGGCGCGGAGAGCTGTGCGTGTTGACATATTTGCAGTTGGGAGACTGAAAGAGGAATGTTACCGCAAAGTATGTTGAGCGCGTGTGTGTGCTGATACACGCACATTTCAACCGAGAAACGCCACTGAATCAGGCAAGAAAAGAAAGAAAAGAAAAAATTCTTTTTGAAAAGGTTAGATAAACTATATGGTTATACTTGAAACAAAAAAAAAATCTCGGCTTCAAGAAGAGAGTGGAGTGGTAGGGCCTGTATACTTTACTGAAAAATCGATAGAACAATATATTTCCAGACTCGGTTGATGGCAGTGGCAAGAAAGAAAAAAAAAAACAAAATTGGGTAAAAGAAGATTGAACGACCTGAATGTTTTGTGCTCTTTTGCTATGAAAGAGAGACTCTTTGTCTTGTTATACGTCCATGTTAACTTGATTTGCCAATGGTTATAAAAATAAGGGAGAGAAAAAAAACGTAATGAGTTTGAAAGCTTGTCGGGACAAAACTCTCGATTAAGAGTATTATAATATACCATTCATTCGTGACAGAAAAGTGTGAATGTCAAAGAATGTCCGTTTTCTGAGTTTCTTTTTTTATTGCGTTGTTCTTTTTTTTGCTGTTAAATAAAAGTCGGGAAGAACTGGACAAGAAGAAAAAAAATAAATCTAAAATTCTTTTCGTTTTGCTGGATGTCGGCCAACTAGTAAAAGAAGGAGAGAGATGAAATGAGAGTATATATAAGGAGGGAGAGGAAACAAAAAAAAAAAAGGATCGTAAAATATAGCCCGGAAAACATCGTTTATTTGGAAGCGCAGCGCACAGACTTTTCAAAAAAGGGGAGCCCAATCCGAAAAGAAAAAAAAAAAAAATTGTGAAGTCGACGTCATGTTTGTGCCCCGCTCTCGATTCTCAGCTATAGTCCTTAAGTGGAGTGATATTATTATACTTTCAAGGCAAAAAAAAAAAAGACATGGGGGCACGCGACGGAATTTCAGAAAAGGGAGAAGGTCGGGATTTGTATAAACACAGAAAAAATTGTGAACAACGAAGAAGAAGAAAAATGCAGCACATCATTCTGGAACTGATTTTTTTTTTTTTGGCGATGGACGGACGCGAGTAATTACGTATGCATATAAGAAAAAATGAGCAGATGGTTCTAAAGGTATAGAAAAGAATATTGATTTAAATAAAAAAGAAAACAAAAAGGTCGTGTATAACCTGCGTGATTGTTGGAAACAATCCAAACGGGATGTCTGCGCTAACTACACAAGATTTACGCAAAAGGGGGGGGGGGGGGCCGCTTCCTGGGTGGCTCTTTGTCCGCTAGTCCAGGGGTATATACTAGGCAAATCACAAAAGGAGGATAAATATTGGTCACGGGGGCTTGTGTTATTATACGCTCGTGTGAGCAACCGTTGGATAAAAACTTTTAACTTAACACGCAGTCATTGTTGAAGTCTCATCGGAAAAAAAAGGTCCCTGTTGAATTATTTTGAAAATGAACTTTCGCCTGCTGGAGCAAGCGTGATAAATTGCGTGTGTCCCTTTTCATTTTTTTCCCTGAACCCTCGTTTGATTATTAAATTTTTGTTTATGCGCAAAAAAGTCAATCGAATCAACCCCGACTGAAAATACAGCACGGGCCTGTACGGAGAGGAAATTGAATTTCAAAGAGAAAGAGAGAACTTTGTTATACAATGGCCTATTAAAGAAATCTTTATTTTTGTTTATTGGGTTTTCATGTTTCCATACACTCCGCCTTTTATTTTTATGTTTGCCGAACTGTCCGGAGCACCTCCTCCCCCGTATATATCTAAGGGCTCCGACTCATCTCTTTTCTATACGTCGTAGATTTATTACATCCACTATGTTTTTTTTTCGAATCGCGTTTGTGCCTCTAGTATACGCTCTTGACAGCCACTGACGTCACACGGAGCTGCTCCCCCCCCCTGCCTCAGTGATTAATGTTGTAGAGCAGCAAAGGCAAAAAGGAAAGTGTGTCAGGATGGTGTCACCGCAAAGGAGACGCAAAGAAAAAAAAAAGAAAAAGAACATGCGAGACTATAAGGATTGCTCAAATGTCGGCTATAGAGTGTTGAATACATTTCGCTTTGCTGCACGACACGGAGTTATACACGGTGACAAGGGGGGAGCATCACACGACACGAACAATAATCTTATCGTCCGTGACTAATAGAATTGGACAAAAGAAAGCCTGACAAAGGACATCAATTTGACGCTTACGGCTGGACACCAGCATCACACAAATAAAAGCACGAAGATGTGCATAGAGTCTCTTTTTTATGTTTCTATGTGAAAAAGAAGAACATTTTTTAAAGCCAACTATAAGACACGGTGGCTTAAAAAAGCGTTTTGAAAAATTGAAGAAGATTCTTGTTTGATCAGATTAGCGTAAATAAGGTCCCGGAAGACAAGTGAATAGCGCAACATGTCGAATGATTTCAATTAATTTTTTTTTTTTTTGCTATACCTTGGCAAATGGATAAAGGCAGATGGTGCTTGAACGAGATAAAAAGGCAGTCAGCGATAAATATTTCAACGTGATCTAATAAGATCGTTGCCATATACGAAAGCTTTGATCGTTTGCATCGATCACGTTTTGTATAACAATATGGCCTGTCCCCCCCTAAAAAATATGCAGGCTCTTAAGAGATTTCTGAAACGAAATGAATGCCATCACCAATCAAAGTCCGACTACGTATCAATGCAACTTGACAAGCGTCCCCGCCTGTTATTCTAATAGGGAAAGGCATAAAGAAAAGATCTCCCTCATTTGTTTTCCTTTTTCCGAAACGGGCATTCACGCTGAGCGCAACGTGAGTGTATGCTCTGTACGTGTTCCAAGCAATAGCAGCAAAAAAGAAAAAAAAAAGAAATATAATTGCTTAAACAATTGAGTCCACGTCTTTGACCACAAGCGTTCCAAAAAATATAGAAATCAAAGTATAGAAGAAAAGGAAAGCCAATCACGCAAAATATGTCGGTTGAGGACACAAACAAAAGACACGCCAAACCGCAACCTTGTTTCGTCCTTTAGTAAATATTATTTCTGTTCTGCAATCTCGCTCCGTTCATTTCTGTTAGGAAGTGAAAGAACAAGAGTTTGTCGACGACAGAAGAGCCCACAACTCTCTCGCCCCCCCCCAAAAAATCAAAGACTCCCGCGCGTGAGTGTATATAGAGGCGCGTTCGTGCCGACTGGCTATGATGGAGAGAAGTGGGCGGTTAAATAGGAAGGAAAAAAAAAAAAAAATAAAGAGAGAGTCAACGAGAGAAAGTGGAGGGCATAACGGCTAGAAGAAGAAGAAGAAGAATTCTCTTATATGTTGCCACACGCAGACAGCACGAGTCGTAACCTTGTCGTCACGTTTCATTACAACGACGGGGGCTATATCTTTTGCGCGTCGGCAGAGAAATGAGATCGGCCCCTTGCACTGCTGCAAAAAAAACCCACTCCATTTCTTTTGTTTGCTACGATCGTTGGCTTGCAACTCGTCCGCCCTAAGAAATAAATACAACGCTGTAAAGAAAGGGGGGGGGGGATCTTTATTTATACGAAAATGCCACATCTTTTGAAGAAATGCGATTTCTGTGTGGGATACGAGAAAATGGACGCGTGTGCCAACTGTGTCAGAGACATCAAACAATTCAAAACTGTGTGTGTGTACACCTTATAGCGAACAATGGCATTGGCCCTTAAGATGTTATATACCCAATAGAGAGTGCCCGATGATGGACTTTGCTCTAATCGTCAACATGCCATCAATGATGGATGAGCGGAAGGGGGAAAGTTCAGAAAGATATAAGAAATCTTTTTTCAAATAACAGACGCGTATTGGATATGGTGAAGGAGAAGTGGGGTTCATCTAAAAAGTAACAACTGTTCCAGGTTGAAACTATAAGTCTTCCCTATGATCCCACGCCAGGGAATAGAATAGAAAACTAAATTCAGGGACGTGAATCCAACAAGTTCTTTAATTCAAAATCATTCATTTAATGACACGAAGGTCGCGGATCCTTTTTGCTTGAATGGAAATCAAGAATGCGCTCTTTGTTTTTGTTTCTCTTATTTTTTTGTTTTTTGTTGAACAAAATAAACGAGGTCATCATACCGTATCAGCTGATGGCAAGGACTCGAATCAATCAAAATTCTTCTCGTTTTTTTTCTTTCTTTCTTTCTATAATCTGTCATTGTGTGTACATTGCCATATCGCTAACACGACGCAGATGGGAAAAAAAAAAAGCTTTAGGCATTTACCTATCCATATAAATATCTATCATTCATTTTTCTTTTAATAACAAAAAGAGAATTGAGTGGTCGGGAGCAATTTTCTTTCTTGTTTGCTCATTTCCATACGCACGACATCGACGTAAAAGAGCCTCATTTCTCTCCTTATTTGCGGGGTAAACGTTCTTCTGGGGGAGGGGGGGGGGAGGGATAAATTTATGATTTTTAATCATAATCAAATTTGATCTGGCGAAGTGGCGATGCGGTTATTTCAGGCAGAACTTGATGAAAAGATTAAGTGAATGTGAGAAGGACGTGCGTGGGATGCTATACATAAAATGAATGGGCACACTTCCTGTTTATGTATGGATAGGGGCACACTGCGAGATTCATATCGGCTATATAACTCAATGTGTATAAATAGTTGACATTTCACGCGGGCGGGACAACCCGGCGTGATTCATCGCCTACACCTTCTTCCAGCCTAATTTTCCTTTTTTTTTTTAAATTGGCACGCGCAATAAACAAGAGGGGTTTTAATTGACTTTTCGATGATCGCTGTCTAAAACTTCAAATCAAAAAATGTTTGATCAAAATGGGCCGACAAAAATGATCGCGATACAATCAGCAGGAGATGATCTGAAAAGGAGTTTGCTATACATTTCTCTCTTTTTTTTTTCAAAAGAAAATAAGAAATGTGAAGCTGTAAAAGTACATCCACACCCCCGTCATAGACGTGCCACCCATAAATCTGCCAAGTTTTCAACATTAAAAGCTCGCAGACATCCATTTTACTTAACGCGTTCTCTCTCTTTCTCTCTTTTTTGCTTTACACATTCGACGGGGAAAAAAAAACGCTTGAACCGTGTTTTTATCTTTTTCTCCGATTAGTCATACACAGAATATCTTCAGCTTTTAGTTGAATTGCTTGTTATTTAGACGCCCTTTGTCTGTGCGGTTATCGCAATAAAAAATAAAAAAGGGAAAATCGCGTTCCAGCCAACACGCAAATATGTGTTTTCATAAACTTTAAGAGAAAAAAAGGGAGGATCGTGCGTGAATTCAGCTTCTCCGATAAAAGAAAAAAAAAAACAAAGTAGGGGGGGGGGAGAGAAAATCAAAGCTCGCATCATATAGCACACATGCTGGCGAGCGGTTTGCATGACAACGTTGCCAATCGAGCGGATGGCTAAATCCGAGCCGCTATAAATCTGGCGCGGATGAAAAATATTATCATCCTTTGCCCCCCCCCCCATCCAGCGGCCGTGCAATTCCCCCCCTTAACATTAAATTTCGGTACGTCAAAAAAAAAAAATTAAGAAATAAAAATTAAACTTTTTAGACTCACAATTTAGTGACGCGATGATTGGCCAGAAAATTGGAGACGTTTCGAATACCCGCACCTCGACAGTCCACCGTTTCGCTGTTTTTGCACACGCAGTCGACGGGACACGGAGACGAAGATGCGGTCGGATGGAGCGGATGAACAGTCGATGTCGGGACGGATGACGTCACGGCCGCCGGCAAAGTCAAAACAACGTCTGCTGTCGTCTCATCGTTCGCGCTCACGCCGGCGGTCCAATCGAATTGCGGTGCCGGTGACATGGCCACGGGCGCGATGAGCAGCGCGTAAACACAGCACGACCACAACGAGCACCAACGCTGACGCACTAGCAAGCTCTTCTTCTTATTCTTTGGCCGGCACATTCTACTCGTCGTGTTGCTGTAACGAACGTAATTTGTCATTTCCTTTGATTGTTCGTCGTCACCATGGCGTCCCGGCGCTGTGCAAGGCGTTGTCACTCGTTTCCGTCTGCATTTTTTTTTTCGGAAAAAATAAGAATAACGGGCGTGTATAATTTATAAGAGCTTTTTGAAATTTGTTTAAAGGCTGTAACACAAGAGGGGGGGGGAGAGAGATGAAAAGTGATGCTGATAGTTTAGTATTTCAATTCTTAAAAAACACAGCTGTTGCAATTTCTCGAGGATGTGAGAATGAGATCTCGTGTTCCGCGCAACTGGTCACACCCAGAAAAGAGCGTTCGCCAATCACGCTGTTTTTTTTTTTGCTAGTCTAAATATACACGTTGCGGAATAAATTAAGTGTTAAAAAAGATTTTTTTTTTTTTTTTTGAAAGAGAAAGAAGAGGAATGCACACTTTGTAGTCAAATATTTAAATGGCCCATCCTTATCTTGCGGCAGACTTATACACCATTTTGCTTTCGTCATTTGATTACATTATACAACGGGGGCATGTAACAAAGCGTCAAAACACGCGCATTTTCAGCGCTAAACCGCCGGATTGCGGATGCGTTTAACATGCAACAATAAGGCGGCATTAACATACGTGTCTCTCTTGAAAAAAAAAACAAAACGCAATCGGCCGTAATTGATGACGCGGCTTACACGATTACAACTACCGCGCATTTCCTTAAGCACGAACAGGCGAATCAACAAGTTAAATCAGAATTTTTCCTTTTTCAAATCTTAGAAATTTTCTTTTTCCAAAAATCAAATCGAAAAATAAAACAGTTGCTCACCGGTGATGGGTGAAGAACATTCTTTTATGAAATTAGCTACCGCCAGGGCCTTCGGTGCGATTTATATGGACGGTGATTGGCCTTGGAGGCAGTAGCACCATTTGCAAATAACAGCCAACACTCATGGTTCGTCAATATAAACTTTGATGGCCAAGTGGGAAATCGTTTGCAACAACAACTCAATCGAATTCACCGTCGAGATAAACAACAATCTTAGTATACTCTTTCAAACAAAAATGATAACAACACCTCTGCCTCAATCCCGATGGTAGCACACTTGTGTCTTGTCTGTATATAGTTTTAAACTGGACCTGGGCGCACTGATAACACTTAAAAAAAGGGACACTACAAAAGAAATCAACAATTCCGTTAGAAACGGTCCGACGTTATTGAATAAGAATTCTTTCACATGCGATTGTAAGAAAAAAGAAACACGACAACACCAAAAATGGGGGATTTTTTTTTTTTCGAGAGCAACAAAAAACTTAAAGAAAAGTCGAAGTTTGTTTTTATTTCTTTTGCCGTAGCGCACTTTCACTTTTTCTAACTTGCGGGAATAACAGAGGGGCGTTGGCTATCGGTGCAGCCCGCGTCACATGTATTCAGGACGCCCGCTTGGCGCTTTCTGTGCGAGCTACCAAACGCAGCGCACGCTGTATATCTCTCTGTCTTTCCACCCCCCTTCCCCTCACTCTCCTCTTCACCTCCTTTTTTTCGTGAGTGTGTATTGTGGCTGTCTATACACACACACGCACGCCCGTAGTGGAAGTAGAGAGAGTGTCGTAAGAACCACCAGCTTTCTCTTTACTAGCCGTACGGCTCCCGCAAGGCCCTCAACAGTGGAACTCTTTCCCTTCCCTGTTCTTCTTATATACGCACACACACACAAAAAAAAAACAATTGAAAAACAGTTTCACGGTGGAAAGAAAACGTTTCGGGATTGCGTGTCGCTTTTGAGATCCAACCCTCCCGCTAGAAAAAATACTATTGAAATTGAAATCTCAACGCTTGTTATTGTCTTATTATACTATAGTCGAGACGAGGGGGGGGGGGCTGGTTCTAGGACTTAAGAGCATTTGACTTTTCAAAAGAAAAATTTCCAAAAAAAAACTCATGCTTTATGTACATACCTTAAGATAGGGGTGGTAATCCAGATCCATTTTACATGGCGGAGAGTGAAGACACACACACACACACCCACACTAAAACTCCGGTAAGTCGGTGGGATTAGAGAGCTGTCGGAGGAATGGCAAGAACTAAAACTGCGTATGGAATGACAGTGTTCCAGTGTACAGTTCAGAGACAAACGTTGTGTTTGATTGAACGTTAACAACACTCATTGCAAATGGAGAGACTCGTTCGAGAACCTTCAACACGAGGCGTCGAATTCCAGACTGTCGAAGAAAGCGAGGGGGGGGCCACCCACGAAATTGGCAATGAAAACAAAAGACAATCGTAGTTACAACAGCTGGAGGGGGTTCATCAAAACGAGAGTAAGGGGAAGCAAAAAAAAAAAAGGGGGTGTTGCAAAGAGAATGATTTTTCGAAAAAAAAAATCGAGACGTTTTTCGAATGCATTTTCAAAAGGACTTTGCATACAATTTATTTGTCTGGGATATCCTTTCTGGTGAGTGGCAGCTCAAAGCTCTTCTTGTTAAGCCACTGGAACTCTGTGAATTGACTCTTTCTTGTCCAGCCATTCGTGCAAAATTCGCCTTATTTTGTTTTTTTTTTCGCTCTGCCACGTAATAGCCGCATCCATTAGAGACAAGGCAAAATGTATTGGCCGCCACAACAACGGAAAATAGGTTGCGTCCGTCTCTTTTTTTTTTTTTTGCTGTTCCAGCCGACTAAAATAAAAAACCTTTTAAAATGCGATTTATAGTATCAGACGGCTGGCTGGCTTTTAAAGCGGAAAAAAAATCGGACGTAACATTTGGTACGCGTTAAGAAGCTGACGGATGGATGGACACACGTCTCGAGCAACATGTCAAAGCGATTGCTGGGCAAAAGAAAAAGACGGGCCTTTTTATCTATAAGATGCTAACTGCTGCTGCCCTTTTTTTAAAAAAACCTTTTTAGAAACGTTCCAATTGAGAACGCTGGGCGGCCCGGTATACTCTATACAGCCGAAATAATGTGATCTCTTTTTTGGGGGGAGGGGAAATAAAAGACGGGCAGGGAAGGAAAAAAAAAGGAGAAAGCTCCATCGTCTATAGAGGAAGAAAGCAAAAAAAAAAAAAAAAAGGGAATAAACGAGTGTCTATAATTAGAGCCTTTGGCTATTGACTGGCCCACTTCTGCCCGTTGCACGCGGCACACACAAGTAACACACGTAACGTTGCCGTTCGGTTTCAACTTTGTCGAAGACACGCGAGAAGAGGACTAACACGTCGTTTTGTTTTCACTATTTTTTCTTTTATGTACTATTCGCTTTAAACAAACGCGTGTCCCGCTTTATCGTGATTATATATATATCTAAAGAGAAAGAAACTGATCATACTTCCATAGGAACGCATGCGAAATGTGTGTGCTGTACATATATTCAAAAGTTAAAATTTTGCTGGCTCGTGATGCCAAAATTGGTGTCTTATCCGGTTTCTGTATACGTATACCTTAATTTGGTTATACTTATATAGCATGGCAAATTTTAAAACGTATATAGAATATAGCTACACAGCAACCCTCGAGAAAAGAAAAATATATTATATACGTGATGGGAATCCCGAAAGAACCAGACGAATGTTTTGCTTCAGTGTCTCGAACAAAGTGATGTATAACTGTCGTGCGTCTCAGAGCCAAAAGAAAATTCATTGGCGGTTTCTAGTCAAACGCTTTATCAGTTTTGGAACGAAAAAAAAAAAAAACTAAAAGGAAATTTCCCATTTATTTTATTCTTCGGCAAAAAAAGAAAGAAAAAAAAGGTGCTGTATGGTAATATACACGGAGAGTGTACACGCGAAAGAACATCGGTACAATATTAGTTATACGTACGCCCAATAAGGTGTAGGAGATCTACGTGGCTACATGCACGTCTTTGTCCAGTCATTAGTCTTTTGAAGGCTCTCTGTTTTCATTGGCCACATAGTTTTGTCTGAATCAGTGAAAATTTCCCTTTTTCTATATTAGCTGCGAGACCGTGTCCGCGTGCGGATGGACTATTTTTTTTTCTATGAAAGTGGGGAACGATGATACGTGTCCTCGAGAGTGCTCTACGTCATTAAGCGCAGACATTGGAAACGTTAGCACTTTTCTTTCTGTGTGTGTGTAAGGCCTTCTCTGTGTGTCGTTTTCGATATAAATATCCATTGGAAGGTTCCAGCGGCAGACAAAAATTGGGATTTGTAATAACGATGGTCGTATAGCCATTCGGCCTTTTTCTTATATTATTCGGCACGAAGAAGAAAAATCTTGATGATGTAATATGGCTTTCCGATGTACGTAATATACGTTTGCGCGTTCTCTTGTGTAATTAAAAAATGAGATGGATTTTAATTTTCTGTTTATTGCAGTCAGGAATGTGTATATACACATCAGTTATGTGTGTGTGTAATGGATGTCTAGATGTTGGGTAAACATCGTCAAGAGATCTGAAGCGGCTTCCGGCTGTTAAAGAGAGAGAGAGAAAAAAAGGCAGACCACCCAATCAGCCAAGATAAATCCGGTAACTGGATAACAATTTTTATGTAGTACGTATACGTAATTTAACCGGAGTTTTAAAAAATGTACCAGGCCTATGTAGTTAATAAAAGACATTAAATAAGCAGGGATAAAAAGGGGGGAAATGAAATAGATTTACAGCCACAAAGTGATATGCAAATAATTTAATGAAGTCAAATTAGACAAATAGGATATGCAAATAAACTCATTAAAACCTCGAACTTTTTGCTTATACTGGTAATATGAATACTAAAAGAGCAATTATAATAATAGAACAAACTATGTTTATTTAATAACCCTATAATTTTTTTTTGAAAGAAAAGACCAAAAAAACAAGTGAAGAAAAAAAAAGAGATGGTGATCCATTATACGTAAATTTCTCCCAGCAGTCAAAGAAACAACTAAATCTATGTGGGGAATCAGAAAGTCGTTGCCCGGCGGGTGGTCATACTTTGAATTGTCCGTGCAACGCCATAAATACTATCATGCCGATAAGATTTTTTTTTAAAGAAATAGGCCGCCCCGTTCGGGATAAGGCATCCCATAAGTCACAGACCCTTGTACGTTATTTATGGCTTTTGTTCGCAACTTATTGGGCAGTTGTATATTTGGATTTCCTTATAGATATAAAAAGAAGAAGAACAGAAAAAAGAAAAAAATATTATCGCCGGGGATCTTTTCCCGTCAATTAGGCAAAGAGAGTCTTCCTCGTCTAACACATACACAGTATACTATAAGAACGGATCAATTAATGTCGGATGAGTCGCTCGATTCGACCTCAATCACTTGAGATGTGTACACAGATGAGTGGTTGCCAGCCAAAAAAAAAATTAGAGGAGAAGACGAAAAGAAAAGGATTTCTATTTATTTAGCGTGTGTGTGTGTGCTCCAATTATGTACCATTTCACGTGACGTACTTCACTTAATGCATTTTGGCGACCTCCTAATCGCCGAGCGTTGCTGGAACGCGTGCAGTGGCAATTTTGATCCTCTTAACTATACGTGACACGGGGTGTTGCGATTCCGCGTGTAACACTTGTCGAGATTACGTCATTGACACGACGTGACCTACCCCACCTACAGAAATTTCATTCAGTCCAATCAAACGAAAAATCTAAGAATACAGCCAATTAAATACTAGTTTCGCGTTTTATTTATAAGACGATTTTGTTGTATTATATATGTGTACATATAGCTTTAGGTTGGTTTCCTTTTTGATTCGCACAAAATTGCGCGCTGTTGTCGTGCTGTAATAATAAAAAATAAAAAGGAATGCATGGATACTATATAGGACAGCACAAAGAATATAAGGACGCAATGGAAAAGAATAAAAACATGGGGAAGGGGGATAAATAGTTTTGGAGAGGATCCAAAATATCGTAAACAATCAAGAGGGAAAAGTCAAGATGCAATCCAGTTCGCAGTTATGGCGGGCAAGGTTTATATACACGGACTAATCAATAGTAGAGGGACGCATGCGCGCATCTGTATATCGCAATAATATGCATAGCAAACATTCCAAACTAGCCGCCGAAATTCAATATTTAGACTGGAACACGCGGTGTAAAAAGGAAGATATCTTCCTATACGTCGCTCTTTTATTTTTATCATTTCAAATACATATATATATATATATTTAGAGTCCTTGGGTCTGTAATAGTTCTATAAATAGCCGAGCGTGTCTGTATGCAAATGGGGCGTCACACGCTTCAGGCTCTATCAGATGAATCAATTAATTTTTCAACAACAAAAAAAGATATGCAAGTACAGAGAGACTCGGAGAAATGAAAGAAAAAAAGGGAGGAAAGCATGACGCCGCGTTACGCTTGAGGTAAATTTCAGGAATGCTGCACGAAAACGGCGGAGGCAACTGGGGGGCATTAAAAAAGACAACAGCACGCGCTTACACGAAAAAAGGAAAGAGCATTTTTTTTTTTTCGAATTAAAAAGAATGATGACGATTCATAAAATAAGAAAACGTGCATGTAGTGTTTCTCTCTATTTCCATTTCGTTCTCTGTTTTTTTAAAAGAGGAGTGCCCCACTAAAAGAAAAATGCGATACTCAGCAACCGTTGACAATTCGAAGCATTCGTTTATGATATTCTGATGTATGTTCTCGACATTGCTCTTTAATGTATGGAAGAATTTTAAATCGCACAGGCTATTGATGTTATAACACGAGAATTCGTTTTAAACCTGTTTGTGGTCCGAAGAAGACGAAGGCCGATGGAATGAAACCAAATATGAGCGAAGGGACACGCGCGATTGCCGTTATGGAACGATAAGATCGATCTAAAGGAGTGACTGGTGAAAGGTGATTGTTGAATCAACTATAGGATGTGACTTCTATTCTCAGGTAGATGATGGTAAGAAAATATTAGTCACTGTTGACACACTTTTTTGAAAGGGTCCTTTTATCTTTCGCGTAGAGAGAGAATCCATTTTTGTTATTTTGGCTTTTTATAGTGCAATAGTATGATGCTTTTCTTTCAAATGAGTCACTCGCGCAAATGACATTTTAAAGAATTGGGTTTTTCCAATTAATTTGCGTAAGTCCTTTAATATATAATAGCATGGTGAAGATAGAGCTATAGACGTCTGAGAAGTCGTACAATAAGCTCTTTCAGTTTTGGCACGATCTGGCACGACGTCAAGTCAATTGATTGAGGGTGGGTTCTTGTTTAGGAGGACCTGTTCTTCAGTCACGGAGAACAACATAATAATTCACGCTTCAACTGCTTATCGAACATCATCGTTTTTGTTACACCCATCATTAATAAGGAGCCGGCTAGCAGTTCCGTAAAATGACACCACCTTGAGTTGAAACTTGATCCTGTTCGTCAAAAACGAAAGGTAAGAATGTCTGCTTGAGGCCGAACCTTCCTGTCTGCTGTCTGGCGGAATAGAAAAGGCAATTAGGAAAACACCCAAAAGCGCCCAAAAGGTACCAATGTCATATTTCATTGATTAAGGTTGATGATAAGAATGGTTTCTAAGGTCAGTTATGCGATACGTTGTTACTTTCGTTTGCCATCGGTTCTCGATTCCCCTTAACTTGTAGGCGATTCTAATATTTTTGTGGAACAAGTATCACTCGGTATTAAGCGATAAGTATATGAGATCGATTATAAACCCTCGACTGACCCAATTTTTGTTGTCACCTGTAAAACAGAACAAAGGAAAGGACTTCACGTCATCGTGTATATTTGACCCAATGCCATTTGGTTTTTCGTGTAATCTCAAGTGTTTTGTTGCCAAACTATCTGAGTTTAAAGCACAATGCGAAAATCGTTAAAACGGTGTACGATTTTCGCAGTTGCAGCATGTATGGCGTGCCTGTTACCTTGATTGTTTGGCTTTCGGCGGAAAAAAGCCATATTCTGCGATTGGGGGGTTTTCTTGCAACAATTTAAAAAAACGCAACAGTAGTTAGTGCTCAAACTGGAAACATTTTCTGTTTCCCGATAGGGATTCTATCAAAAGTGAGGTATAGGACACATTTTTCTGAGATTTTCCCCGATAGATGGTGTTGTTTCTGAGATTTCCCCCGCTAGATGGTGTTTAACGCGACATCTAGGTTCCCGACCAGGCATCTATTTTTCAAATGTCCCATGTTATTTTAGTACTGGAAATTTCTGAGATTTTTGCCACTAGATGGTGTTTTATGTCTGTGCCTTCTCTCTCCAAATGCTGTTTATGTCATACCTACACAAAAACGATGAGCAAATGTTACATGGCTGAACAGATACATCAATGACACATAAATAGTTGCACCGAATTGCGAATTGTCACAAAGCGACGCGTTCATCGTGGATCGCTATCTGTACAATGTCAAAGTGTTGTTGCTACATTTCTCACAGTGGGTTTTCGTTGTGTACAAGCGGGGTACAAGATGGTACAGTACAAGTATATCACTATAGTATATCGTAATTTGTAAATGTTTCATGGTATAGACTATAGAGTGGGCAAGTCGGCCATCATAGATTTTGAAGAATCAAGTACACGAGGGGGTTTTTATTTATTTCTTCAGAGCCATACTATTCATCATGTTTTCCTATCACCATGAATTTTTAAGGGTATATTCTGATCACCTTGATTTGTCAACGGTAGTTGGAAAGTTAAATGTTTTCATTTCTAGGCCATTCTCTGCTATTGGCTGACGACAAAATAACATCTCTAGTACAAGTCAATTTCCACCAGCTTAACAATGAATTGAAATAAGAAACAAACTATAAAATATCAACTGATAACACAATATGGTCCGGAATTTGATCTGATACTGTGGGTGCCATACTTGAAAATCACGCGGGTGATCCCGCCAAGCTGCCAGGTTTGTTAAATCGCAGTACTAAATAACGTAAGAAACTTGAACATATCGATGTTGCGTTGAGACAAAAATCCTTTCTCCTTGATTCATTTTATTTGCCAAACAAAAGATCCACAACCAAATCTTGTTAAGTTGTTTTAATTTTACTCATCTTTTTAAATAAAATTTAGGCAACGCAGCCTTATTAGGAGTTCGTAATTTGTAAATGTTTAATGGTATAGACTATAGAGTGGGCAAGTCAGCCATCGTAGATTTTGAAGAATCAAGTACACGAGCGGATTGTTTCGGCAAGTTGTACTGCAAGAATACACTATGTCTATGTAAATAGGAAAGGGTATTTTTAGTACCAGCACCTACGATGACAAGTTTCTTTCGGATGGCAGCCATTCCTCCCTTGAATTTCAAAGGAACAAACGAAAGTTATTTGTCAGTTGTTTTTGTGCGTTATTATGAGAACTTTTTCCTATTAATTCAACAACTGATTAAAATGCATATACTAATTTAGTTAATGTTTAACCAACTGATCAATATAATATCTGTCGGGACATGTTGTCATTCTTGTAGAATAGAAACATGCCAATAGCCATCGCAGCATAGAGATGAGAAAACGAATTTCGTTTTTACTTCCATTGAACATTGATACTAAGACAATTACATTTAGATGAAAGGGAAGCGGTAGTAGAATAAGGTAGGCGAGGGTAGGTTTGTGATGGGCTATAACAGTCCACAGAAGCGTCATTGCAACGCAATGGTAATACCGAGAAACGACACGCTTCCTCTCTTAATATCAGTAGAATCGGACACGAGGTGATGGGTTTTGTAGTAGAACTCATCCAAATTGGACGACGCGTTCTTGGAGGTGTCGTCTTTGACTAGAGTGGTTCTACTGGACAGTTCCGAATGCCAACTGAAACGGGGTTGGTTTTTAGATACTACTACTATACTACCTACTACTATTACTAGATCGTGATCGCCGTCCTATCGGGAATTTCCTGAACGGAGTGAGGGCCCCTAGTGTTTATTCCGTGTTTCATGTTGGGAAAAAATCATCGCTAGATGGCCCTAGCTGTCAATATATTCGTGTGCCATTCGTCTGCTAGACATCCACGAGTTTCTCGTTTATAAACGTGTTCGGTTCGGCGTCCAATTTCCATTTCATTAATACGTTTTACTTAGTTAGTTGTCATCATGGCTGTTGAGAATTTCGGAAAAGATATCGTAAGTCAAGGTTTTCTCTTCGTATATTTAGATTTGTTTATTTGACACCTAAAATCAACAGGGTGCTGATGGGCTGCTTGCTGCAGCCTCCGTTCTGGAAAGGCCAGCCGAGGAATTCGTGAATGATGTAACCATAGTTTATATTTTGTTTTATCCCAGTTTTCTAAACTTTTTAAAAAACAGTCAATGATTGAAGAATTGTGGGCCATAAAAGCATTTGAACATGCTGAAATCTACTTCAATGTAAGGTCTTGTTGTTTTCACGCCAAATTGTGGAGGTTTCCCATTAAATTAAAATTGATTAGTAGTTGCTGAGCTCTGTGGATCCCAAACTCTTAAGATTGACCAAGCAAGATGATCAACTTTACAAGCATTTCCGTGAAACATTTCCTGACCTAAATGTGGCCACAGTTACTGAAGACCAACTTAAATCTGCTGAAGCCAAAGATGTTTGGAGATCTTTCTGTGAAGTTTACAAAGAGAGTGTTGAAGACTATAACTATGCTACATTGATCCGCCTAAATGCAGCCCAGGAATACAGTGAAGCAAATTCCATGATTGTACCCAGAGTACAGTTCTTAGCTATTGAACTTGCTAGAAGCAGGTATGTCACACTTGAATTACTATTGAATTTTCTTCATTATTCAAAGAATTTTTGTAAATTTTGTTTCTGTTTAGGGAGGGACACAATGATATGATCAGATCTAATTTCAAACCTAAGAAACTACAAACCAGATCTTGAAGTGTGGAAGTTACAAACAAATAGAGTACAAACGCTTTACTCGAACTGTGTTTTCCCCCGAGGTGAAATAAAAACGAAATTTGATTATTGTAACATTCAATTTGTTAACAAAAGTTGAAAAAGGGCTTCCGAGATTGCAGTGCGAGAGTGCAGTTAAAACGGTCGCCATCATCGCTGCAGTTTTCGGAATTATCTGGCCTAAGTCACGTAACTATGCTAGTAAAAAAAATTACATGGTAAAAAGACTAATGAAATGGAACATGGAGTTCAGATTAACGGAGAAAATTCGCATATTTGTGCAGAAGTATTGCAGCAAAATTTACATCTGAGTAAAGACGATGCTACTCTATTGGGATCTTGTAGATGTAGGAGAGTCCAGTAAGCGGATACAAGAGAATGGAATATCGTGGTTAGCTAATCTTGTGTGTTTGGAGAAGCTAGAATATTTTCCCCCCCGTGTTTGTGGCCGACATGCCACACGTGGTGTTGACACATTTTACTTAAACAAGAAAAAGTTCAGGAGGTGCTCAGTTCTGGCAAAAGATCTCTGAGCAGTGAAACCAAGGAATGTCGACTAAACACCGTAGACCGTACGTTGTGCATAACTAGGTGGCAAAAAATTTCTCTTGCCATCCTGCACGTTTGGTTTTCTTTTATGAAACAACCAGCTTCTAAAGAATAGTGAGTATTATTTCTTATGATAAATGTTTTCCTGTTACCACATAAATTACTCGGTAAAATAATATTTAATTGAAACTTGATACGATATGTTGTCAGACTTTATGGGTAAACTTTTACTCCGTGTGTGAACTTGTGTTCATTCTCATATCCTTTCCTTTTGAAAGTAGAACAGTAGTGGAAACTTTACCCATAATGTCTTCAGGATTCGTGATGGACCAAGGCCATTAGCTCTAAATTATACAGAACAAACGATAGTGTTACCATTATTGAAATCTTGAGGCTAATTAAGAACGATCTTAGTTTCACAAAGAAAAGCTCCCGTGAGTATACATAGCCAAGGCACATTCGTTAGGGCATTGCACTCTTTCTTCTTTTGGTAGAGCTCGCTGCTCGGGTTCTAAGTTGTAAGCCCCATCTGGATAAAACCCATTTGGCTGCTCATTTATTTTTGTCTTTTACCTTGGAAACTGAAGAATCGGCGGTTTTACAGAAGTGGGGTTTGTTAAGAAATGAAGTTTGAAAAAGAAAAGAAAGAGGAGGAAAAGGAAAAGGGAAAAATTCCGGTGATTGGCCAAGCTGGTAGGGGTATGCAAACTCTCTCAACCGAGTCTTCCAATGCTCATGCCCCATAGGCAATAGAAGAGTGACGTCACGCCGTCAGGTTCGGCTGTCGACACGACACGACTGTTTTGCTGCGAGCTGCGAGTGTTCTTCGTTATTGAGGATCTCGCAATTGTCAGTCGAATGGATGAAAAATGGAGTTGCAATCTTCCTTTATCAGTGCCGTAGAATTTTATAAATATCGGAGAAAATCTATTAGAACAGTTTTGTATCTAGTCTGTTTCACATTACTTATTACCATCCAAACCATCAATGCTGAAGAAGTCTACCAATGTGACAATCACACACAGACCTGCATTAGCGAATCGGAATTAGGCGAACAAAGTGACCAGCAACTCTTTAACCTACCCTCACCTCTACCCACTTGGGCAGAAATCCCACAATGCAGGGGGAAAGTTATGTTAAATCGTCCTTTTGGCTTCCTTTCCGATGGGCCTGGCAACTATTCATTGGATACAAAATGTGCATGGATTGTGCAAAGCTCTGCACCAAATGCAACCATTTCGTAAGTGTTGAACTTTACAGTGTCTTATCTGTCATAGTTTTACGCCATTCTAAGCACATTGAGTATCAATATTAAAATTAGGTTACAGCTTATTGAATTTGCAACCGAGTGCAGCTGGGATCACCTGTATGTATATGATGGAGATTCTGTTTTTGCTCCACTACTTGCAGTATACAGGTATAAATAAGTTTGTTCCAGACAGGATTTTCATTCGTGCCAATATTTCGTTACGTAAAAATTAAAATGTTTTGGTGTTTACATTTTCAAATTTAGTGGCCTCACAATATATGGCACTTACAAGGTGGAAGAGTTGAATCAAGTAACATCTACTTCAAATACTATCCTGTTATACTTCTACAGTGATTTGGCATATAATATGTCAGGATTTAACATTTCTTATAGGTAAAAAACAACAAAGAAGTTTAATGCATGTCTAATTATACAAATTTTTCTTATTGTCCCTCTTATTGATAATCCTAAAGCATAAATTCATGCCCATTTAATGAAGAGGGAAAAAGATGTTCTGGCCATGGTGTATGTATTGGAAGTGCTTGCACTTGTGATGCAGATT
The DNA here is from genome assembly GCA_013167095.2 of Daphnia sinensis. Lineage (NCBI taxonomy): Eukaryota > Metazoa > Arthropoda > Branchiopoda > Diplostraca > Daphniidae > Daphnia > Daphnia sinensis. The sequence goes on along the minus strand of CM023196.1, from coordinate 6,476,172 downwards.
TCCATGGGCACAGTTGCCAATATGCTGTCTGTCCAAATAACTGTAGCAAACATGGCTCATGCAATATGGAAACCCACAGCTGTGTCTGTGATGAAGGATGGTCAGGTAATGCATTGGCGGTTTGTGCTTTTGTATTAGTTCCTGTCAGCTAACATCTTTTGTCTCTTAACAAAGGCCTTGACTGCAGCCAGACTCGTGACAGGGGCTTTTGGACTAGCGTATGGGAATTCAACGCCACTCGCGACGAACGTCTGGCACGTACTCAAAGCAGTGGATCTGTCTGGAAGGGTGTTTTATGGGTTGTGGGTGGTCATGGACTGGATCTAAAGTTACCCTTAACGATGGCATTTAATATATCAGGTTAGCAATTTTTATTTAAGGTGATTAGAGGTAACCCATTTAAAATTAAAAAAATTCAGGTAATGAGTGGACCCGTGTAGAAACTAATGGACTGTTCATTCCAACGTTGCGTCACGGCCACACTACTCTGATTCATGAGGTTTGGATTACAAATCTAAAATGTTTCGCATTTTATTTATCTAACAAAGAAGATAAATTCTGTCTGTTGTTACCTCATCTAGGGTATTTTATACATGTATGGAGGCGTTACGCATGATGGTTCCGTTTCGTCCCAATTATGGAGCCTTGACCTGTCTACGAAGGAGTGGGTACTAGTGGCACCTAGTAAGACGAAAGAGTGCCAGCATCGATTGTGTGGCCCGGTAGCAACTACCGGCCATTCTGCAGTGTTGGTCAAGGACAAAATGTATGTCATTTTTGGCTACAATCCTGTCTTTGGTTACCTTAACATTATGCAAGAGTACAGCATAGGTAATACGTGCTTGCAGAGAACCGTATTTTGTAACTAATTCCATATACGCAATGTACCTTTGGAAAATTTCAGATAGTCGACAATGGAGTGTTGTGTCCACTGTGGGAGCTCTGGTACAGGGTTCCTATGGTCACAGTTCTGTTTGGGACCCTCTCACAAAGCGCATTTACGTTTATGGTGGTTATCAATCGGAAAGTAGCTCTGCATATGGGTTGACCGATGCTTTACACTCTTACGACCCCGCACATCGGGTTTGGCGTGTGCATCCGTCTAGTGGATCCTATCGTTACCTACACACAGCCATTATGAGCGGTGGCCTTATGCTTGTTTATGGAGGAAACACGCATAACGAAACCGCAATTAGCAATGTAAAGCTTCCACCCATTTTCCCCTAAAAGTATGTTGTTAATTGAGTGTTTTGCCCACGATTACCCGCAGGGTGCCAAGTGTTATTCGTCAGACTTCATCGCCTATGATACGGTGTGCGATACTTGGTTCAAACTTAATCAGCCTGCAGCTACTAGCGTCGGTGGCGATCTTTCTCGTTACGGTCATTTGGCAGCGTCATTTGGCCCTTCATCAGGTAATAAGAGTTGGGTATCATTTCCTCCAAAAATACTATAATATCCTATTTGTACAAGCAGATCTGAATGATAGCGATGAGTATCATCAGCCATTGCTTCCTTACGGAATGCTCATATTTGGCGGCTTTGATGGAAGGTTGAAGAGTGATGTTCTAGTCTACATCGTAGGCGTTTGTACATCTCTGGCAACGAAAGAACAATGTCTTACTGCCATGCCCGGTGTGAAATGCGTCTGGAACAAAGCGGCGAAAAAGTGTGAGCCTTTAGCCAGCATTTCCAAAGAGGGATATGAAAAATGTCCGGGTTTAGGTAATAAAGACTGCATTAACTTCACGTTTTCACAACATACATGCATTATTGTCTTGCAGCCTTTCCGGAGACGTCGAATTCTCTATCCGACTGGCCCTATTCTGCATCTCCGATTGGCTATTCGATCAATGCAACCCTTCAGTGTGGATCCATTTCCAGTTGTCCGACCTGCTTGCACACGACATTTAATTGCGTCTGGTGTGGTCATAATTGTCAGTATGCTAAGTGTACAGAAGGCCTGACTCATACCAAAGCTATCACATCACTCGAACACTGCCAAGTGGCTGTCGCCAACACTTGTAGACTGCTGCATAGGCAAGTTCGATTGTTTTTCATTGAAATTGTTGGTATTTTTTACATAGCCAATTCGCTTTTCCAGCTGTTCAGCCTGCCATACGGAACCGCATTGCCATTGGGAGCCTGACGCCCGTTGCTACTCATATGTGCGCAAGGTTACACATTGTCATTTGCGTCTCTTTCATATAGCTTAAACATGATTGCTTTATCGCGTTAGAGCGAATGATAAGATTGCATTTTCTTTTTTAGAAAGCTTTAAAGTCCTAGAAGGATATTGCACGATAGCATTAGTTTATATTCCACGAGGCTTAAAAACTTTTTATTTGAATTAGTGAAAGCCTTACTAAGTGTGAAATGCTTTGCTTTTAGAAGTAAAGATACCTTTAAGGACAATTTTAATTTAAAGAAATTCCACATTTTATAGCGAAACTTGTTGTATTAACTGATAGATAGCCTAACCTCAACTTTGAATTTCCATTCGTTCACGTTTATTTTAAAGCTTTGGATTCATAAATTAGATTGGCGCTTTTTAATTTCATTGCATGTCGGACGACGTTAGATGGGGAACCGAACCGAGAAAGTCGATGTCAAGGAAGATCAGGTGTGTGATGCAGCCTGCAGCTTACGCACGAATTGCAAAAACTGCACACAGGTATTTGAATTTAACGCGTTGCCAATAACTAACGAACTAGATTTATGATTTGCCGATTTGTCGTATAGGGTCCGTGCCTGTGGTGTTCAAATCAGAACCGCTGCGTCGACAAAAACGCTTACATCCCTTCCTTTCCCTACGGCCTGTGCACCGAGTGGACAACTCACGAGAACAAATGCCGAGATTTGGACTTCCCTCAACTTGAAGAGGGGAGCCCGTCAGGACAACGAAACGTTCCATTAGGAGCAAGTATTTATACGAAAATGACCACATGCAAATCCCATCGCAGCTGTTCCGATTGCCAGGTTTAATACGTTTAAGAAATTAACGGAACTTCAAAACTTAGCGCATTTTTATTGCAGGAGGATCCCGCTTGTGGTTGGTGTGACGATGGTTCAAATCGTGGCACAGGAACTTGCATGCCAGGCGGTTTCAGTGGTCCGGTAACGAATGTACTGAACTTGAGTACGGACCTTGTTTGTCCCGCCCAGCAATGGTTCTTTACGAGTTGTCCTCCGTGCCAGTGCAATGGTCACAGTACATGCATCGAAGGCACTCAAAAGTGCAATCAGCCTTGCCTACACCTTACGGAAGGTAATGAATTTTAGATTTTTCCGCCATTCGTTATTGATGCTATTGATCTTTTGCAATCTCCCAGGTCCCCATTGTGAAACTTGTACGCCGGGATATTTTGGGAACCCAGTGAACGGAGGAACCTGTTCTCCTTGTCAATGTATGAAATATCTCCGATACGCTAAACTTTGACGTTAACATAATTGTTTGGGCTGATACAAATTGCAGGTAGCGGACATGGGACGCAATGCCATCCGCTGACTGGTCGTTGTTTTTGTACTACAAAAGGAGTGGTTGGGGATCATTGTGAACGATGTGACCTAGCCAATCATTACTCTCCCGGGCTTCTGACAATGACCTCCCACACTAATAGTAACTCGGGTGTCCCGGCGAACTGGACTGTGTTACCCACCTGTTACTATGACCTACAACTGGACTTCCAGTTTACTTTTAATCTGTCCAAGAAAGAAGACCGACACATCAAGCAGATTAATTTCCGCAATATACCTCTCAAGCCTGATCTTGATCTAGAATTCAGTGTTCAGTGTTCCACATTGGCCAAGCTCAACATCAGTGTCAGATCAGCCAAGGTATTTTCTTAAATCCGGATTTGATACCGTTATCAAGACACAAATAATATCTTTCGATTGCTAGGTGGATGAAGACATTGACGAAGAAAAGTTCATACTCGTAAATTACAATTGCACAACCTTCAAATCGAGATTTCAACGTAATGAATATCACTTCGGCAGTGAAGAGAACACAACGTTTTACGTATACGTGTACGATTTTCGTTCACCTATCCAAATTACGGTATTATACTTTAAGAACATTCCACATCTAAATCTTTAATGGGTTCTATAAGTTTCCTTAAAAAATGTGTTAGGTCTCCTTCAGCCAACATCCAAAATTGGAGTTGCAGCAGTTTTTTATAACCTTTTCCGCTTGCTTTATATCTCTGCTAATGATGGCCGCTATTTTATGGAAAATCAAGCAGAAATATGACATGTATCGCAGGTAACAAAAATAGTCTTTTCGATTCCAAATGACTGATTTTTATGAAATGGCGTATTACGTCCTATATTTTCAGGCGACAGAGATTGTTTGTAGAAATGGAACAAATGGCGTCTCGTCCGTTTTCGCATGTACTTGTGGAACTTCAAGTACCGCCCAATTTTCCTTGTCGTGTCCCCGTCGCGAATAACAGATGTACACCAGGTGAGAGTGAGTTTATCCATTGTGTCACAGGTTTTTCTTTGCTAATATATGACACCAATTTAGCTGAAAGTCGAAATCAAGGAGTCACAGTAATGGGCACCCAAGGTGGCTCCATGAATCAGCGTATTATTGAAACAAGTTTGTGTAACAATGTGACCCCAGCCCCTTCATCTTCTTCGACCCATTCAGCAGCGATTTCCTCAAATGCCGTCCGTCGAAGGCGCAGGGTAAGTCGCTTGCGCTATAAATGTTTGAAGTATTTACGTCAACAATCTATTTATTCTATTTACCAACAGTTCCGTCCAAGTCCTATTGCTTTAGAGCCTTGCGTCGATCAGAAGGCTGCCGTGCTATCCCTTTTGATACGGCTTCCAAACGGGACGCTTCCCTACACTCCTCCAGGACAGTCTGGTACTTGTTTTTATTCATTATTATCACTATTATTTTTTTTTTTGCCTCTTAATTTACTGTTGGTAGGGAGTGGTAATTCCTAATTCTCTTTCCGTTCGTATTAAACAGGATTAGCAATTGCTTCGACACTCGTCTCACTAGGTTCATACTCCAGTCGAAAGAACAACGTCAGTGAATGTCGTGAAGTGCCCAGGAGTTTGCCGAAAGCCAAAACTCCGACGCTTCAGAGCGCATGAAATCATGATTTCAAACTTCTTATTCTCTATTCTTTGCAAGGAAAAAAATTTTTATTTCAATCTTTACTCGCTTCTTTTAGGCTCTCCCGTTTCGTCTTTTATTGTAACATTCCTACAATAGCGTGCATGATTGGCTCTAAAATATGTAACCATGACAACTTACTATTCGTTTTTGTACAAAGCGCTCTAATGTGTATTTGTTTCTGGTATTAATATCAATACAAATTTTTGCATTCTTTCATGTTGTATTAGAATTGTTTTCGCGGAGAGATCCATGCAACGTCTTTGATGTAGTTGAAAAAATAGAGTAAGCCATATTTCTTCTTGTTATTTGAAAAATAGTGTGACACCAAGTCATCCTCATTACCTTAGAAAATAATGTATAATGAAGTATAACATTTATACCTAGTCAAATAAGAGACTTACTGATAATTTGACCTCTGTCTGATGTTGTAGGGAGTACATTTTCATTTGCAGAAAGACTGACAAAAAATAAAAATGGGACTATCCATAAAGATATGGTGAAGTATGCCAAAACCTGTAAATATAGAAGAAGATATTTCGTATCTTTTGAAACATGAATGTTAACAAAATATATTAATACATTACCTCCAGGAAAGGGTAATACTTCATACCAAAATAAGCAAAAGCCCAATAGTGATTGAGTCCAAGAGATACTATGAACGATAATACATAAAAGTCAGGCAATTATGAATAACATATTATAGCATTCTACAGGAGATTTAAAAAAAAATCATGATTAAAAATGTTAAATACCTAGGCAGATGATGAATGATGGTGATGTTAAAACAAAATAAGGAAATGTCTTCAAAATTGATAAATTTGACAACTGGTGAATGATATTGCAAAGTAAAAGGCTGACGGGAAATGACTCAAATAACCACAGCCCAAACTGAATCACAAAATTGGCCTGAAAATTTTGGGACAATGAAAAAAAATTAATAAGAATCAAAGAGTTAGCACATAAAACCTCAGCAGTTCTTGAATTACTAAATGATCTTACCCATATTATGTAGCGGATTATCTTGCTAGTAATACTTGTATATTCTTCAACCAACTCAGCTAGGAAATATAGTCCTGCAGCTGCACCAAAAGGAATTACAATAACATTAACAGAGGCATCTCTAATTTAAAACACGACAGAATCTACTCGGTCGTCAAACCGGTTCCCAGGTTTGCGACAACTTTGACTGATTAATTAAAATGCAAATTTAGTACATACCAATTGCAAGCGTGATACATAAAATCAAAATTACAGATGAAAGAATTGCCAAGATAAACAAAAACCACATTCTGTGCTTGTGTATTATATGCAATACAACGTCAAGTATTATTCTATGTTTGCCAATGATGACATGGCAGACGAAATACCAAACATCTTCTAAGCTTCAAAGTCGCCTAAGGGTAAAAATAAATACAGCTGTGATTGCGAGCTTGCCCCTCGCCGAGCGGGATAGACAGAAAATACAAAATATTTCGATACCAAAATATATTTTCCTCTAGTTTTAGTAGAACCAGGTAGAGCTTGCTTGTCATCACTGTCATCAGTGGTCATCTCATCAGTGTAAGAATTTCAGAAATCCAGTTTTTTTCACGTTTTTTTTTGCGTTTTAAATGTGATCTGGCAACATAATCAATTAAGCATCGGTTATCGGTTTACGGTATCGGCCGTCAGCAGTCACTCCGTCAGAAATTTCCGGCATTCGGTTCCGCACTCCGCAATCGTTGTGACCGAAGCATGTATGAGGTTGAGTTGAGGTAGCATGTAGCATCGCGCGTGATGTTCTGTAAGAATCATTTATTAATTTAGTATTTTCTTTTAAGAAATTTTAATAGTATTTCAATCAGCTACAGTAAACAATATAGAAAATACATTTCACATTACCTTTCTATTTTTTACAAGTTCTGGTTCTATATCTTAGTCTTCATTGGAACAATGAACAAATGCGGTCACAGAGGTGAATCAATACTTAATTTAATAATATTAGATGTATGGTTATTCAATCAGACTTAGTCCTTTCCTTTAACGAATGACACTAACAGAGTTACTGGAGTAAGGAGTACAAGTGTTGGCTTGAATGGAACCATCTCGCAAAAACAGCTTTCCCGTTTCAGGTGAATAAGTAAGTAAATGTAATAAGTCTTGGTCTTGTAAGCAAGATCCTGATAAGAAATCATAATTTTTTGCATGTGTTGGATGAATCTAAAATTAAAGAATACTCCTTTATTACTTAGGTGATGGCATGATATTGGTCCAAGGTCCAACAGGTGATAATGACTTTTTTGTTGGGTAAATAATTTTTAAGTTAAACCAGATTCTATTAATATGGTTTTCATCTTTAAAAAATAAAAAATATGCTAATTTTTAGGTGCAGTTCCTATCCACAGGCCTGCAGTGTGCATGAATAGACAGTGAAAAACATCTTCTCATCGTGCTAATCTGAACAATCCTGATGCTGGCGTCAAGTAAGGCTTATGATTCTCAGGTTTGTATACCAATCTTGTCTCATTTACCTTAGGTTATTTGCTATGTTTTCAACTTGGCTGCTTCTTTATATCCGGATACTCTATGGAGGCTACATCTGCTAACCTTTTACACTTTTAAAATGCCACACACTACATGAGTCGCTGGTACATACTGATCTTGTACCATTTATATTAGATTATTTGCTGTGTCGTCAACTTGCTTACAACTAAGAAATCGACATGGATGGATTTTCTTGTATGGACCTTGTTCAACCTTAACTAGTATCTGAATCACCAATTTTCTTTATTTGCAGCGCTTGTTGCGGAACAGGAAGACTTACCCTTCAGCCTTCACAGAGCTTGGAGTTTGTCCAAATTTAATCATGAATCCCTACGGATTTCCATCTCGCATGACAGTCGGTAAACTGATGGAACTTTTGGCTGGAAACGCCGGGCTCACGGCATCGCATTTGGTGGATCAAAGGTGTGGATTTTAATATTTAATTCGGGATTTTGTTATGTCATAGTTATATTATACGGTAGGACCAAGATGACAGTGAAGAATGGATCATGCATGAGTACAATTATCAAAGCAAAACACTTTTGGAACAACAGGGGAGCAGCTAACGACTTACATTCATTTTGGACCTGTATACAAGGGAACCCAGATCTTATTACAGCTGTGAACGGATTTAATTGGCTTTTAGAATTTTAGGTTTATTATCAAATGTTGAAACACATGGTGCATGCGCGTTCACATGGACCTCGAGCTTTCTAAACACGAAAACCCACAAAAGGCCGTGTCCGCGATGGAGGCCTTCATCTTGGTGAGACGGAACGCGATTGCCTGTTCGCATTTACGGATCTAGGTTCGCTTAACTTCGATCATAGATATAATTCAAATTTTCTGATCGGATTTTGTTTTTGCAGTATGCTAATCTTGGAAGAAGGATTGGTCTCGAGTGATGCGTTTGATGTCGATGTCGGCAATCAATGTGGTCTCATGGGATATTTTGGTTGGTGCCACTAGCAAATCAAGTGCTTCAGTTTCGTCCATTCGTATTCCCTACGCCTGCAAGCTTCTCTTTCAAGAACTTCAATCGTTGAATATTGCACCGCGTCTCAAATTGAATCGGGTTAACGTTTCAACATTTAAGGGGTTAAATTCAGTAACTCAGCCCTAATCTCAGTTTTCTTTCAAAAGGCTAGGAAACAATAGTGGAGGCCAACGTGATAAGGTATTTCGTTACAAATGAAAAAGTTTGTTACAAAATATACCATAATTTATTGATATTATGGTGTGGACGTGCTATGGCAACCACCCAAATCTACTTGTAAAATGGAATATCTGGGTTTGCTTTCGATATTGGTTAGATTCATTGTCTTCCAGTCTGTTTTCTTTATTATGCAAAACATTCATTTAAAATGTTTTTTGAAGTGGAAATTCAATTGACTTAAATATTTGCACATATGAAGGTGAAATGTCAAGACCTACGAGTAAGACTAGATGGAAAACGTAAGCATGATGATGGTAGGTTTTTGTATTACATAATTATGATACTATTCTTATGGTCTAATTTGTTTTAATGTTGATGAACAGATCAAGTTTAAATTGAGACCAACAAGACTGTCTTGTTGACTGTTCTTGTCTTTTGCGCCATGGTCCTCGTCAACTCTTACACGGGTATTGTGATTTCATCGTTAACAACAACCAACATAACGAAAACCGTCGTTAACGACAACCGTCAATAGACTCTCTTGAAGAGCTGGCTGCAAGTACTTCTTCGACATGACACACCGATTGCAGAACAAATGCTTGTAAGAAAAAAAGGGGGAGTTATTTACGTTTACCACGTGAACGAACCGGCTTTAATATTGGTGTCGTTGATAGCAAGCAAGGTCAGGTGTTTTTAAGGTTCTTGCGGACAAAGCCCGTCTAATTCCTGGAAACATGGTTGGAGATGCTGTCAAAGTCACGGAAAAACTGGAGACCAGTCGCTATGCTTTTCCGTTTGTAAGTTGACCCTTATTTTCAAAAATTCTTTTTAGAAACAATGTTAAATTATGTGCCTTTTTACTCCTCAAATTCAGATAAAAACTTTCGCCATGTCTTTCGTCTCCTCCGAGTTAAGCTGCGTCTATACTAGCAGTTTTTACAGACAAATTACGGTCATAGGCACCAGATTCGATACAGGCATACGGAAAGCTTATTCCGTGTAATCTACACTAGCGATTTTCCGTAACCGTATGCCTTTTTGCCTGTATGTCTGTAAGAAAAAAAGTTTGAAATGATTCAAACTTTTTCCGTAAGTGAGAGCTTCCGTAAGCTGAAAAATAAGGTTCAACCAATGAAAATAAAGCATAAGCTTTTCAAATACGCTCATTTTCCGTATGATGTCTGTAAACCTATTTGCAGTCTAGATTGCGTTATGGAAAAACGGAAATAGCGTGACAGTAGACTGTATGCCTTTATGTCTATATGACCGTAACTTTTCTGTAAAAACTTCTAGTATAGACGCAGCTTTAGAGAAAGATCAGCAATAATGTAGCTTTAAATGTCGAAGAAATTGCCATTGTCAACTGGATACTATGTTTGGCTTTTTAAAAAGAACAGTTCGTATACCAATGCTCACAGTAATCGTTAAGTATATAGATATATCTTATTTTTGCATATAACATTGGAAGGTTTAAATTTACCTTTTCTTGTGTGTTTTATTCTTTCTTTTCATTTGTTTTTTTTTAATGCAGACTTTTGGAATTGTGGGAGACAGGCCTAACCAATTTTTGGGTTTACAATTGGCTTCCTCCAACTACTCCCAGGGCCGAACAGTGTTTCGTGGAATCAACACGCAGAGTATCTCGCAGAACTCCTATTCAGTTGTCTGATTTGACTTGTGCGGTAGTGCCTCCCTTATCTTGGGCATTGGAACTGGATTGGCGGTTCTCAGTTTCTTGACAGAGCTGTTGTATTCAAGATTTCGGTTGTGTACATTGCCTTTGGGTTAAAGCAACCAAATCACCTACACAATACCGTAAATGAGAGTACTGGTTGGTAGTAATTAATCCATGTTTTGCTAATAAGCCCTTGCAGTACTGGATCTCACCAGGTTACGCCTTCTGCGAAAAGGTAGTGTAAAAGCATCCCAAAATACAATCGTAGATGGTAAAAAACCATTACTGTAATTAGAAATACTGCTTTATGTAAAAATTAATCTTTAAAGTAAACTTTCTTTATTTGAATTTGAATACCTAAATCCTTTTTTATGCAAGATCAAAGCATATGGAAAAGGCGAAGGCGTTTCTTTTTGTTTTATCTGTGACTTAATGTTTCAGAGCATTTAAATATTGTGCATTTTTTGGAGGGATGTTTCTTTTGTTCTTTCACAGGAAATTCAAATCAAAGGATCAAAAATTTTTGTTGACTGTGTTTGTATGAATTGGCAACACTGCGCTACGGTATGTTACCTTTCCGCTTTCCCGCCTTTCCAGAGATGTCTGCAGTAGAATTCGTCAACATCGTCATTTCAGTTCATTATTGGATTTTCTCGAAAATGGTTACGTAGGCTGAATCGTAAAAGCACATCTTGGGCTGTGGTTGTTTGTTGTCGTATCTCCTCGGATATAACAACATAAATTAGTGTATATTTCACATATCTATTGGAACCTTAGACCTGCAGATTGTGGAATGCTGACCTGTTATCTGCAGTTAATAATCCATCTGAAAAAGCTCAAAATTGGTTAGCGTCATGCAAATCAATTCAAGTGTGTCACACTCTCATTTATCTCAGTAATTAATCCCAAGTTCCCAACTTTTTAACAATAGCAGACAACAATTAAGTATGGACATCTAGTGGACAAATTTCAGACTAATTGAATGTTGACATCCCTTAAACGACAGGGGACAGAGCATAGGGTGTGAGTATAAGATTCCAAGTGATACTAAAGTTTGTTTTCTTCTCTACTTTTTGTGTTCTCATCAATAATTTACCTGTTTACTAAGTGTGTGTTGTATACTATCTAGTAAGTTCAGTGTCATGTGTCTGTTGGAGAAAGAACAATAAAAAAAAGTTTTTTTTCTGTCTCACAGTTTCCCTTGGCCAGGCAAGCCATCAAACCACAAAGTTGCTAGCAGCCCAGGTATGCCACTTTTCAACATGCTATTGCTTTTAGAGAGGTACTCACATTCTGCCTGCTACCAAACCAATCGATATGGTTCCCTTATTCACTATCAAGGATGAAACAATTTCAAACTAAAACCACCAATGATGTAGACGCTGGCAGTAGGCATACCAACAATAGAGGTAAATCAACAACATGAATTATACAGAAATGAATGCTGTCCTTTATTCTGGTATTGCCTATTGGCTCATGGCCTCATGTTACAGAATGGTGATGCATTTCATTCAACAAGAGCTGGACATATACTTCTTCGACACCATCATCCTTTTGGATATTTCACGGGTGGTGTACACTTTCGACGTCGATTCATTCGTAAGTTACATTTGAAATTGCTTCTTGAAAATTTAAAATGCTTCTATCTTTGTTCTTTATTAGAATAACGCCATGGCTTAACAAAAAGCAAAAGATGACCAAAAGCGATGCAGCTCAGGAGCTCAGCAACAGCCCATGGTGATGAAAGGAGTTCACCATGGTACATCGCCGACGTCTTCACGTCGGTTCACGTCTTTGCCTCGTCGCTGTCGCCGTCTTCGCCTTCTCCTTGGCCATCGCCTCGTCGCTGTCGCCGTCTTCGCCTTCTCCTTGGCCATCGCCTCGTCGCCGTCTTCGTGTTCGCATTGGCCATCGCCTCGTCGCCGTCTTCGTGTTCGCATTGGCCATCGCCTCGTCGCCGTCTTCGTGTTCGCATTGGCCATCGCCTCGTCGCCGTCTCTTGGCCATCGCCTTCGCCTTTGCCGTCTTCGCCTTCGCCTTTGCCGTCTTCGCCTTCGCCTTTGCCGTCTTCGCCTTCGCCTTTGCCGTCGCCGTCTTCGCCTTCGCCTTTGCCGTCTTTGCCGTCGCCGTCTTCGCCTTCGCCTTTGCCGTCTTTGCCGTCGCCTTCGCCTCGTCGCCGTCTTTGCCATCTTTGCCGTCGCCTACGCCTCGTCGCCGTCTTCGCCTTCACCTTGACCATTGCCTCGCTGCCGTCTTCGCCTTCACCTTGGCCATTGCCTCGCTGCCGTCTTCGCCTTCACCTTGGCCATCGCCTCGCTGCCGTCTTCGCCTTCACCTTGGCCATCGCCTCGCTGCCGTCTTCGCCTTCACCTTGGCCATCGCCTCCCTGCCGTCTTCGCCTTCACCTTGGCCATCGCCTCGCTGCCGTCTTCGCCTTCACCTTGGCAATTGCCTCGCTGCCGTCTTCGCCTTCACCTTGGCCATCGCCTCGCTGCCGTCTTCGCCTTCACCTTGGCCATCGCCTCGCTGCCGTCTTCGCCTTCACCTTGGCCATCGCCTCGCTGCCGTCTTCGCCTTCACCTTGGCCATCGCCTCGCTGCCGTCTTCGCCTTCACCTTGGCCATCGTCTTGAACCACGTCTCGCCGTCGTCTTGGATTGGTATTGTTTTGTTTTGTGTTTTTTATAATGTTTAAGTTAACCCGTTGGCTGCCACCCGTTTGCGTCCCCTTTTTTTCGTAGCTTGTAGGGACGGGCCGCGCTGTTCTGCTCCATGGTTTATTTGCCATGGAGTGGGACAGTCGCAAATGCCCAAGATTCGCCTTCGGGCGCTGTAGGCAATGCACCGATAGGGACTCTCTTTGTCGGTTCGGTAATAGATTCCAGGGGTGTGCATTCCCGGAATGGAGTCTATTACCGTGCCAGCCCGGACTTGCCTTTGTACAAGTTCCCCTTTGGTCGGGGATCCTTAGGACCCGATGTGTAGTAACTGTAGTTTAAGCAACCTACGGGTTGTGTGGCCTGGCAGCCAACGGGTTAGCTTAGTTAAGTGTTACTATATGTATGTATGTATATTTTATAAAACAGTGGTGGAATTGTGGGATGGAGGAGGGTCAATAAAACAATTTTTACACAAGATTTCTTTTGTTGTATTTCATTTTTCACATTACAATAAATACCAAGAACATTAGAAAACTTATTTCACAAACCTTTCACTAGATCTAGTCATCAATTGAGTATGTGACTAATCTCGCCTGTTTACAATTCTGCAAAGGCTTTTATTTTGTTGTTAAGAACCCAAAATAATCTTCAGAATTTCACTTAAGGAATTTCTTTCTCTTCTTACATGTGAGTGAACAATCATCCATCAATGCAAGAATGATACCAGAGGTTGTTTATTTAAAGTGGCAACTGGCAGCAAAACATCTGTGGCACTGCATTTTGATAGAGAAAAGTCCTGCGGCCATCACCAGCACACGAACTGGGGTATGGAGACCTAGAATACAGTTAAAATAGTAATATTGTTAACGATCAATTGTAAAATTACCTCATGATACATGCAAGAAACTACGACATTTAGTTTGAAAAAGAATATGAAGAGCTGTTTTCTTTATACAGGGCCATTGGAATAAAAATTGGCTGCATCTCACTAAACGAGATGAAAACGTGCTGCCTAAGCCAAGTTGGCTTACGCCAAGTTTCTCAAAGCGAAGAGCTCCAACTCGAAGCATGGCCAAGCAAGTCGAAAGCATGGCCAAGCCATGCTTCGACTTTGAACTAGTTTGAATAAGAATGGTACAATGTTTTGGAAGAAACAAATTATTGCCAAAATACCTTCAACAGAGTACGAATTTACTTCAAATGGACCGTTTGTAAGGCACAAAATAAAAACCACGCGACATCAGCAGTGTAATTTTAACCAGACATCAATTAGCCAACTGTTCTTCATAAACGCTAAACCCGAAATGAAACAGCTGATAGTCCCATAAATAGCTTCTAAGTTGCCTTTTTCTCCCATAGATGTCGCTTTCGCGGGATTCGCGCTTCATTTGTTTTTACCAGCGAACATGGGAAACAACTAAACAAGAATAGTTCGTCAGTTAAGTCAGTTTGTCATTGAATTTTGTCGAAAATGGTTACATGTGTTGAATCGTAAAAGCACATCTTGGGCTCAGTTGTTTGTTGCCGTATCTTCTCGAATTTCTTCTATCCAGGCATTTGGACTATAAAGCTGTTCACCTTTGGTAAAATGTTTGTTAAAAAGTCACCATAGTTAGTGGGATTTAATATTGTGGCCTTAGAACCACATTCATTTAACATTAAAATGAGGTGTTCTGAGATTAGTTCTAGTGATTTTGAAACAATTTGGACTTGATATGTTTTTTTGGCTTTAGTGTAAGGAACTCAATATGCTAGAGCTAGCACGTTTTGAACTTCTGTGTGGACTGATTCTGAGGAGCTGCAGTACCATATGAGCATGTGACAAAACTGAATCGGAATATTTTCCTTGCTACATTTTTCTTGGATCCTTTACTGTAAGTTTGTTCAACATGGATGATTTTTGGTTATGTTTCTACATTGTTTGATTGCTGTTAATCAATTTTTAAATGTGAATCAATCACTATAAGTCTATAATAGTCGTTAGTGGGTTAAATACGTTGTATTAACACTGAAATTGCCAAATCAGGCTTGTTAGTACAGCCTAGTAAGAATGTGTGGGTAATTGTGGCAAGTCTTAATGGAAGCTCTTTTGTTGCACTTCATTAACACATTGGAATTACTTTGATACTACCATTAATAAAGGAGGTCTGGTTAAAGAAAACAAGTAGAGAAGTTGTTGCTATTAGAAAAACTTGCAGTTTTATCTAACTTCATTATTGGTGTGTTAATAAAAGATGATTACAACAATCTGCTTTCTTACAGTTTCCTTCACTACAATCATCAAGGTCTGTGATTCCCACGATCTCACCGTTTTTACCTGACTGGGATTAGAACCCAAGGCATTCAGCACTCCAGTCTCACACTCTGCCACTGAGCTATTTCAGGTATTATAAGGAAATCTAAGTTTTCATTACATTAAGGTAACTGTGCCAAGTAGTCAATAGACTACCAAATTTCTTTGGGGGGGATAAGAGGGGGGGTTGCCAGGAAGGTATAGCACTCGTCTACGAACTCGAAGGTTCCTGGTTCGATTCCTGATGTCCTGGGCTTCCAACCTTCCCAGGTGTCTACCTTCCACGTCTGCCAGTCGAGTCGAGAAACTTTCCCGTTACGAAGTAACGGGATGGATATTTTGGCACTAATTAATGAAATATCCCATAAAAAATTTTAAAAATTTCGTATTTAATTAGCGATGTGAGAGTTCTGAAACTTTTTACATCAAACTGAATCAATGGATAAGTATATTCAAATTTGTCAACTCAAGAGTAACTTTTTCATTACACATCTAGTCTCCTTCAGGATTTGAACCTGTATTCTTTGGCGTACCATGCCAATACTCTACCACTGAGCCACGAGACATGTAATCTGCTTGTCTATGTTTCCTTGTTATTTAAGTTTAATAAATTTGGACTTGTGGCTTTTTTGGTTTATCTTGGAGTATTGTCAATGTAACTCATAGCTCAATGGATGAGCATCGGCGTGGAATGACGATTGTCTAGGGTTCGAATCCCGAATGCGTCAAAATGGAATACTAAAATAACTAATATGAACGCCTTCAAATTAGCTCAAATCTATGTAGAAGGAATAATCTGTATTACAAGTGAATACCAAGATAAACAATTGAAAACAATGCAGCGAAGTTGAAAATTTTTTTTTATTTTTTCAAAATCAGCGATTTTTTTTTTAAGTGTCCAACCAAGGCAAAGGCAGACTCTCAGAGTCTACCTCTGCCCTGGTTGAACAACCCCCGGGGAGATTACCCGGGGAGTGGCTAAGAGAAGCCGGAAAAGGATGAAGAGTGATGATCGGACAAGTTTTTACGTGAGCGATTAACCGTTAATTCGGATTTGTGGGTAGCCTCTTCGCCCTCCAAAAGTTATCATTGAGCTGGAGGACCCCCACGTCCCCTTTCCGGACAGCGCACTCACAACCTTTACTGCTGATCACAGTAGGGGCATGACCCCCTACGGGCTTATCACAAGTCAAGGGGAAACGGGGCTACGGAAAAGAAGGGAGCCCAGAAATGCACTTCAATATTTTTGTACAAATACCGTAACATGAGAGACAATACAAGAATCCGGAAATCTTCGGTCGCCCTTTCAACATTGCACATACATTTTTTTACACCATACCTCCATCAATATCTTCTTCAAAACCACCACGACTGCAAATTTAGATTAAAGAAATAAAATGTTCATAAGTATAATATTTTGCTGATACACTTACATAACACACCGAAACCATATTGGCAAACTTCTCGTGAATTGCTTCCACAACTTTGTGATTATTCTATGTACATGAAAGAAACAAAGCATGAAATATTAAAAATTTCTAAGTAAAAAATACATTAAAATAGGTAAAACACCTACTCAATTGTAATCCAGTTTATCCCACTCAAGTTTCTTTTTCACTAACTATGGTGACTGACAAATCCCACAATCACATTTCTTTGATAGGTGTATATCAAAGAAATTGCATTTAGTTTCAGTGCTGGACAACAATTAATGTAGCATTTTTTTATTACCAAAAAACCTGCTGGATTTACAATGTGCTTCCTTTAAACAATTGAACAGCTTGAATCCTCTTGCTGTATCTTTCCCGTTAAAAGTTGTGTCATCACAAACACAGACACCTTGGTGAAAAATAGTAAAACTCAAAACCAAACTGGTTTAACTCATAGAATAATAACCACGATAATAGTTTGCTGGCAGTTAGTTAGAAAATGAAATCCTTTTAACCCGAGGTTTTTCTAGAATGCTTTATGAAAAAAAAAAACTTTTTAACAAACATTTTACCAAAGGTGAACAGCTTTATAGTCCAAATGCCTGGATAGAAGAAATTCGAGAAGATACGGCAACAAACAACTGAGCCCAAGATATGCTTTTACGATTCAACCCATGTAACCATTTTCGAGAAAATTCAAAGACAAACTGACTTAACTGACGAACTATTCTTGTTTAATCCCATGTTCGCTGGTAAAAACAAATGAAGCGCGAATCCCGCGAAAGCGACATCTATGGGAGAAAAAGGCAACTTAGAAGCTATTTATGGGACTGTCAGCTGTTTCATTTCGGGTTTAGCGTTTACAAAGAACAGTTGGCTAATTGATGTCTGGTTAAAATTACACTGCTGATGTCGCGTGGTTTTTATTTTGTGCCTTACAAACGGTCCATTTGAAGTAAATTGGTACTCTGTTGAAGGTATTTAGGCAATAATTTGTTTCTTCCAAAACATTGTACCATACTTATTCAAACTTGTTCAAAGTCGAAGCATGGCTTGGCCATGCTTTCGACTTGCTTGGCCATGCTTTCGACTTGCTTGGCCATGCTTTCGACTTTGAGCTCTTCGCTTTGAGAAACTTGGCCTAAGCCAACTTGGGTTAGGCATCACGTTTTCATCTCGTTTAGTGAGATGCATCCAATTTTTATTCCAATGGCCCTGTATAAAGAAAACAGCTCTTCATATTCTTTTTCAAACTAAATGTCGTAGTTTCTTGCATGTATCATGAGGTAATTTTATAATTGATCGTTAACAGTATTACTATTTTAACTGTTGTCTAGGTCTCCATACTGTAGTTCGTGTGCTGGTGATGGCTGCAGGACTTTTCTCTATCTAAATGCAGTGCCACTGATGTTTTGCTGCCAGTTGCCACTTTAAATAAACAACCTCTGGTATCATTCTTGCATTGATGGATTGTTCACTCACATGTAAGAAGAGAAAAAAATTCCTTAAGTTAAATTCTGAAGATTGTTTTTGGTTCTTAACAACAAAATAAAAGCCTTTGCAGATTGTTAACAGGCGTGATTAGTCACATGCTCAATCGATGACAGGATTTAGAGAAAGGTTTGTGAAATAAGTTTTCTTGGTCTTTGTTTTCTTGGTATTTATCGTAATGTGAAAAATAAAATACAGCAGAAGAAATTTTGTGAAAAATTTTTTTTATTGACCCTCCTCCATCCCACAATTCCACCACTGTTTTATAAAATATACATACATACATATATTAACACTTAACTAAGCTAACCCGTTGGCTGCCAGGCCACACAACCCGTAGGTTGCTTAAACTACAGTTACTACACATCGGGTCCTAAGGATCCCCGACCAAGGTGGGACTTGTCCAAAGACAAGTCCGGGCTGGCACGGTAATAGACTCCATTCTGGGAATGCACACCCCTGGAAATCTATTACCGAACCGACAAAGAGAGTCCCTATTGGTGCATTGCCTACAGCGCCCGAAGGCGAATCTTGGGCATTTGCGACTGTCCCACCCCATGGCAAATAGACCATGGAGCAGAACAGCGCGGCCCGTCCCTACAAGCTACAAAAAAATGGGACGCAATAGGGGTGGCAGCCAACGGGTTAACTTAAACATAACAAAATAACACAAAACAAAACAATACCAATCCAAGACGACGGCGAGACGTTATTCAAGGCGATGGCCAAAGGTGAAGGCGATGACGGCGACGAGGCGAAGGCCAAGGCAAAGGCGAAGACGGCGACGAGGCGATGACCAAGGAAAAGGCGAAGACGGGCAGAGAGGCGAAGGCGAAGACGGGCAGAGAGGCGAAGGCGAAGACGGGCAGAGAGGCGAAGGCGAAGACGGGCAGAGAGGTGAAGGCGAAGACGGCGACGAGGCGATGGCAACGACGTGAAGACGTCGGCGATGTACGATGGTGAACTCCCTTCATCGCCGTGGAATGTTGCTGAGCTCCTGAGCTGCATCGCTTTCATCTTTTGCTTTTTGTTAAGCCATGGCGTTATTCTAATAAAAAACAAAGATAGAAGCATTTTTTATTTTCAAGAAGCAATATCTAATGTAACTTACGAATGAATCGAGGTCGAAGGTGTACACAGAGATAGAGAAACTTCAAATATCCAAAAGGAAGATGGTGTCTAAGAAGTAAATGTCCAGCCCTTGTTGAATGAAATGCATCAGCATTCTGTAACATGAGGCCATGAGCCAATAGGCAATACCAGAATAAAGGACGGCATTCATTTCTGTATAATTCATGTTGTTGATTTACCTCTATTATTGGTATGCCTACTGCCAGCGTCCACATCATTGGTGGTTTTAGTTTGAAATTGTTTCATCCATGATAGTGAATAATGGAACCGTACCGATTGGTTTGGTAGCAGGCAGAATATGAGTACCTCTCTAAAAGCAATAGCATGTTGAAAAGTGGCAACCTGGGCTGCTAGCAACTTTGTGGTTCGATGGCTTGCCTGGCCAAGGGAAACTGTGAGACAGAAAAAAAACTTAAAAAAAAAAAGTAGTACACACATACGATAAAAGCAATACCAAAACAATCACGGCGTTCCACGATGATATCCACGGCTACCGCCGGGGTCGTTTGAGAACGATGAGCCTCTAAGGATGTCATCTGTCTTAGGTTGATGTTACCTAAATGGAGAACACATAAATTAGAATACTTGAGGAATTTTTTATAATGAAACTAATTTAACTCACATGGTTGATTCTCTGAAGGAGCCAAGACTGCTTTGAACTGCAATTTTACAACAGGAACAATGATGAATGCTGGGCAGTTCTATGACAGAGATATTAAACATAAACTAAGAACACAATATAATAGCCAAGTTTAACTACCATAATTAGGTGATGATGTTGAATTCCATGCAAGTTGACTGACTGAAGCTGATAGATAGCACATCAAATCAGATGATGACTCTGTGGTTAAAAGGAAACACAAGGTTACATACCAGTAATGGAAACCAGAATATAATGAATCTATTACACTAGACGACAGTGTTGTTCGAAGTTTGAACTATGTTCATTGCTGACCTTTTTTTCAGTTTCAGCACACTCTTCACTTTTTGTTTCTTTAATCCATATTTCCACAGATGAATCGTGGCCGACTTTCTTATTCACAACTGAACATGGCTGATGAGTAGGGAAGCCCTGTTAATAAAAGAAGCAACCCATATGAATCTTCTCTTCTTTCGACGATTGAAATAAGAACACTAAACAACAATACCGTCACTTTAGGTTAAACAATCACCAAAAAACACCAAACAAATAACAAAGGAAGAAACTTCGCTAACACCACTTCGTAGTCTGTGCTTAACTGCTAACAGCCTAACAGGCTAACACACACTTTTTTTTGTTGAATTGGTGCTTTCTAGTTTCTACTCTACTGACAAGTGACAACTGACAAGGGCCGAGGTGTCGGGTACTGGTCTACTGGATCGCAGAAAATCTGGGCATGATGCCCAATATCACCACCAGGGGACACACACACTTCCACACAATTGTGATGTAGTATCAGTATGACTAGCAACGGTCGACTGTCGCCGTAAGAACGAGAAGATTCGCAGCTGTGAGGTGTTTACAGCTTCGAGCTTCCTTGGTATTTAAATACGTTAACTCAAAATAAAATAACGTGCTTTTCCATCTTAATTAAATCTATGTACTTTTAACATCTAACAACAGACCTTCAACAAAATATTCATTCACATTCGATGCAACCTATGGATCTAAGAATGTAAAAGCTCAGGATTATATCTTAAAACCTTTTCTTCGTTCATAAATGGTGGTACAAGTACGTTCACATTCGGTACTTGCATATTGAATTGTAAAGCATTCCAGTACGGATTACGCGCTTTAATCACGGTACGAATACTGCACACTGATGTGGCACTTAGTCGATGATGGATTTCTCCTGGCATATCAATTGGCTCTCCCAGAAGAGCCTGAACACAGCATTGTATTCGTCTTAAGGAGGAGTTAGTTACTAGAGGATTTTCAAAAGTCACAGACAATCGACCTCCAGCTAATGATGTCAGCAGGTGTACGATTTGACCGAAACATTCCGCTGACATAGTTCCTATGAAATTAAAATTTACAAAATACAATGTTTCAAATTCAAAGGCTTACAAACTGTACCTATTACCTGATGGATCTGTTGCAATAACGATTAACTGCGGTCCAAACTGATAAGCGATGGGCAACAGTACCCGAAAAAAACTTGAAAATATTTCTGCATCACCACAATTAGGCTAGTCGAAAGATAGAAACTGACATTAAAATTGTGTCGCGAAGAACCTTTGCGCATTAAAAACCTGCAAATCCATATTGACGATGTATCTTTTTGAATCGGTCAGCCCCACAAATTCCACATCATCCAAAGGAAGTGCGGAATACAGCGATGCGCATAAAATTCGAACATCTTCTTGAAATGATCGTTGTATTTTGCAGTCGGGATGGCTCCTCATATCGATAAACATCATGCTAAAAGATGTGAAAGGGAAATTAAGTTGCCGCACTTTTTTTAAGTTCATCCGATTAGTTCTTCACCATACTTAGAAAAGAACTTACTTTTTGGTGCCACGACTGTCAATTGCATATTTCAAAGTTTGAATCAAATTTTCGGAAGAGTTTTCCATAATTGCAATGCCACTGCGGCATGCACCATCAAGGATGCTACTTATCAACTGAAATACAAAATCACAATAAACAAGGATTTACGGTGCAGTATCTAAAATAGCGCGAATCGTATCTTACGTTTCTAAACATTCCCGACATTTCTTCCGCAAGTGAGGTTTGGGAGGGTTCCTAAATAATTTCAAATCGTCAAATGGTACCGCAAAGTAATAGCACACAGTAGATATACTGACTGTTTGGATCATGTGGCAACGTTGAATAATTTCCAATTGTGTCACAATAGGCTCTGCTGGGTTTGCAGCAAAGCCAACGCGATTTGGTTGGACGTCCAAGCACGTACCTAATTAGGAGTTAACTAAATAAACAAACGTATAAAAAACTAATGTGTACATACCTGCAATTAAAGCATCTAGCTGCGCATCTAGCTCTGCCGCAACTTTTGGATCCTGTGCAGGACAAATATCACGAGTAGCATACGTTTCTGGCTTTTCATCGCTCCCAACGAATTCTATGCGCGGCCAGAATTTGTCTTCAGGAAGATTCATTGGGTCTTTTATTTCCTGTACGTTGAATTCTTCTAAATGTTGAAGGCAATTCCAGTAGCGGCGAAGGACGTACATTACACTCATAATTGCCTGTTGGGCACTTCGTCATATGGCTAATATGTACAATAGCTCATCCTGTAAAAAATTATCAAAATACCTTTTCTTAGGAGCGTCTAAATTTTGTATGAGAGGAACAGGATCGCCAAGCAAGGTTCGCAAGGTTAGGGCGGCACCTTCCGCCAACGATTTCAAGCAATATCCTCCCTAGAAACAATTTTAGTTATGTAATGGAATCACAGGTTTTTGTGTATGAAATTCTGAACACTGCTATTACGTACTTCAAGGACAACGGCAAGTCGGCCATTTGCAAGGCCCATTAGAGAATTCGTGAAATGACTGTAGCATGCAGGTGTTACTTCCATCTCACCCTGGAATCGATAAAATCAGAAATGCAGTAATGACATGTTGAAACTCAAAACTAAGATGTTGGAAAATTGCACCAAATTACTTCAGGGCATCCGAGTGCAGCATCGTAACCAGCACTCACGATAACTAGTTCGGGGTTAAACTGTGTGAAAACATGCAAAATATAATCAGAACATTTACTCACAATTAAACCTCGAGTTTGTAGTAAGCTAGTGGTAGCACCTCATAAGCGATTGGCAATAGTAACTGGTGAAATATGGCCATGTAATCGCTATTGCCCATTTTAATTTCGTTCATCGGAACGTTGATGTTGTATCCTAGGCCAGCACCACGACCGATGTTGTGATAGTCGGACTCACGGAGGTGAGGCCAAAATGCACCGTTTTGATAGCCGTGGATTGAAAAATACAAAACCCTATGCCCAAAACATATTAACCTCTTAACTTACTTCAACAAATACTTATTACCTTGGATCGTCATAAAACATCTGTTGCGTGGCTTGGCCATGATGAATATCCCAATCCACAATTAGTATCCTTTTAAGGCCTTGATTGTCGAGCGCATATTGGGCAGCAATTGCCACATTGTTGTAGAAACAATAACCACAATATTCACTCTTCATGGCGTGATGACCTGGTGGTCTGTTTTAATTTAAAGCGATGGTTTAAATGGCGGAAAAGAATATTTTGGTATTATACCTTATTACGGCCATTCCGTTTTTTATTTTTCCATCTAATATGTTAGATACTAGCTCAACTGTTGATCCAGCAGCTAATAGCGACAAATCATAGGTGCTCTGTTTATCACAAAAAGAAAAAATCAAAATGAAAACAAGTACACTTTTAGGTCAAAATTACAGAGAGGCATGCTTACCGGATGAATGTACAAAAAATCATATTTTGAACTCAGTTGTTCCAATGCTTCCTGGTCAGAAAAGCCTGCTGTATTTTTAAGAATACTAATCATTTCAGGTGTGTGCACCATCAGTAATTCCTCTTTGGTAGCTGCTCTTGGTTTAACATGTATGCATCTGTTCAAAAGTTGCAGTTCTTCACATCTTAAGGAATAATAAAAAGAAATTTAGTGATTGTGTGAGTGGATGAATCGCAAAATACATGCAATTACTAAACATGACATGAAAGAATAGGGCCTCACAGTAATATGCATTACCTTTGCAATATGCTAGTAAATCTTTCAGGTTTTTCGTTGTAGTTCAAATCCCATAGGCACTTGTGTTCAACCATCCGATTGTCATACGTAATTCCTGTAGTCATTTTTTGGGAAGTTCTGCTGAATGTGAATCTCCAAACTATTCTCTGTAAAAAAAAATAACTGTTTTATTGAAGTTTCACAGTAGCCAATCATTCATCTCTATCAATGCACAATGGTAAAGCATGGCTAAAGCCTGTACACAGTTTTGTGTTTTTCTACTTCATTCACAAGTATCAGTTGTAAAGTCATCTAGTAATGCATATCATTTAATATGTACTATGCTTTTCTGCGTCGGCCAGAATTGCTTTCGCATTTAGCTTCCTTTAAGAAAAAATTTTCACAAAATTCTAAACCACTCTTCTTTCTCATCACACCACCCACCATTTAACCAAAACTTAGGAGACTTGGTTACAAAATGAAGTTTAGTGAATAAAAAAACTAACTATGACGGTGTCGCTCTTACTTTGGCACAGGTGTAATCACTAGCAATTTTGATAGCGAGTGAATGTGTAACTGTTTCAACCTAACAAGCAAATATGACATGACATGTAGCAGCACACCATAAAGTAAACAACGAAGATTCAACCATAGACAACGAAGTGGAAGACCGCGAAGGGTGCCATAAGGCTGAGAGGACGGGAGGTAGCGATGCGCGTGTCATGCCGCATGGTGGCGCTGAGTCCAGTAATATAATAATTTTGGGTTTCCCTACTGATCCAATGCTTTACACACCGTCATTTAAAAATATAATCACGCACGGTATAACTTTGGTATGCCCATGTAAATTAAGCGCAAAAATTAATCATATCGTATGAATTATTCCAGATTTTTAGTGGTTTGGTAACCTTCATTCATAAAATGTTTTATTTTTCCCTATTTCCCCCCATTTTATGAAAAAAATTGTATCAATCGTGAAACG
Organism: Daphnia sinensis; assembly: GCA_013167095.2. NCBI lineage: Eukaryota > Metazoa > Arthropoda > Branchiopoda > Diplostraca > Daphniidae > Daphnia > Daphnia sinensis. The sequence goes on along the minus strand of CM023196.1, from coordinate 6,451,021 downwards.
CTGCATTGTTTTGTTTATATTTGTAGAGTGCAATTGTTGGGCGGTAATTATGATTTGCTGATACTTCTTATTGTGGTAACCTACTAATTTTGCTATAATGGATATAAATTAGTAGGCAAAATTAGTAGGTTACCACAATAAGAAGTATCAGCAAATCATAATTACCGCCCAACAATTGCACTCTACAAATATAAACAAAACAATGCAGCGTTTCACGATTGATACAATTTTTTTCATAAAATGGGGGAAAATAGGGAAAAATAAAACATTTTATGAATGAAGGTTACCCAACCACTAAAAATCTGAAATAATTCACACGATATGCTTAATTTTAGCGCTTAATTTACATGTACATACCAAAGTTATACCGTGCGCGATTATATTTTTAAATGACGGTGTGTAAAGCATTGGATCAGTAGGGAAACCCAAAATTATTATATTACTGGACTCAGCGCCACCATGCGGCATGACACGCGCATCGCTACAGGGGGATATAGGCGTTAGTGGTCTTCCACTTCGTTGTCTATGATTCAACATTCAAGATTGTACGGCACGTGGGGCACGAAGCCCTTTCTTACTTGATTTGCAATTATCAATTTTGGAAATTTTAACTTGGAAGTTGGAACTTTGGAAGTTGGAACGAACATAACATAGTGGATGGTGCTTCGAAAGTTGGAAGCATTTTAACTCAAAGCTCAAACTTAAAGTCAAATTCATCCCCGATTAGCCAAAATAGGGTCGGGACTGATCCCTTCTCACAAGTCAAAACTTCAAAAATCAAAATCTCTGATCTAGAAAGTAGAATGATCCTAGTTCCTTACCGACTAAACCTAGATCCCAGTAGGATTGCCGGCTTGGTCCAGCATCAAAACGTGTAGGTATTTTCGGCTTTTGGGTAGAACGGATGGGTTACGGACAGAGATGACCGAGATGGGAAGGCTCCGTGGAAAACGCAGCGATGGTTAGGGACTGCTTTTAATTAACCTCATCGCCATCCCCATGCTTTGTCGAATTTCAATCAGTTTGCCGAATCAGGTGCGCAACCCAATAGCAAACAATGCATTGTTCATTAATATTGTCCTAATTTTTTTTCTTACGTAATATCATTTTAAAAAAAGAGAATAACAGCCAGATTGATTCACGACGCTCGTCCCCATGATCATTTTTGTTAACAGTTGACAAAGTGAATAAGGTTGTTTTGTTTTCTGTTTATCCTGAAACCATTTCCCCCCATTCTACTCCCACCACTGACCCAGTATAGCAATTATTTACCAATGCATTTCCTTAAGGACGCTGATTTCAGATTAAATCTAGGTATACTTACGAAACGCCCCTCCATGATGGACAAGATAAAATGTTCCACCTTTTCAGTTCCTACGTTGGGCAGCATTCGTGCTTTTCTGCAATTTTGACCTTTCTTTGCTTCTTCCAGACATAAATAATACATTGGGGAAAAAATAAGGGAACATTGTGATATGGTTTATCAGGCTCGAGGGTTTCTCGAACGTTATTCCAACGCAGCTCTGCCGTGAAGCACGTAGTGTCATATCTGGGGGGCGTTTGCTTAGGCTGGATGTTATTAGTTAGTAGAAAGACTCTGACTCCTCATGATAACCATGTACGATCACCACACGAGGCTTTTCAGGATTGTGAATTGGGATCTTTTCCCGGCAATCATCTGGTTTAATTTAGCATACTTTGCTGTTAATTTTTCATCGGTTTGTTCCATTTTGATGGTTGCAGCTGGATTTTCACAATTGGTTCGCGTCTACTACGATTCTCTATCCGTAAAAACAAATCAGTTGTACATCTTTGTCATGCAATCTACTATACCGTTTACAATTGCAATGCTTTCAGATCGCACCCAGAGGGAGAGGAGTTGTAATCACTGGATGCGACTCTGGTTTCGGACATCAGTTAGCAGAAAAGTTACATTCTATGAATTTCCACGTCTACGCTTGCTGCTTGGATGAAAAAAGCAAAGGATCATTGATTCTGCATAACATAGGAAAAATTACCGGTCGAATGCACGTCATTCACATGGACGTTAATAGCCAAAAAGATGTTGACAACGCTCGTCATTATGTGGAAAACTGTCTTCCGGAACACGGGCTGTGGGCAATTGTAAACAACGCCGACCGCTACGACGTTGGATTTCTGGAATGGCTTCCGGTTGAAACCTACGAAACGGTAAACAGAAAAATGATTCTATTTCTTAATTTCATTAGTCTCAAATACGTCCTCGTTGAAATTCATGCGGTGATTGTTCTTTTGTTTTTGACGAAAGTGCGTTTTTCAATGACATTTTCAGCTCGCGTCTGTGAATTTGTTTGGTGCCATCCGAGTGACGAAAGCTTTTTTACCCCTGGTCCGCCACAGCCAAGGAAGAATAGTTAATGTTTCCTCGATCCTGGGTCGCGTGGCAGCTCCATTTTTGGGTGCTTACTGCATTACTAAACATGGAATTAATGCATTCTCCGATGTCCTTCGGCTCGAGATGAAACCTTTCAACGTTCACGTTAGCACCGTTGAGCCGGGCAATTACCTCTCGTCCGCCAGCAGCAATTCCTGCAAAGATGATCTGGTTATTATGGCTAGACATATGTGGAACAGATTGGATGGTTCTCTTCAGAAAGACTATGAAAGAGACAGTCTAGAGAGGCAACTACGAATCGGTGAATTGCTTCTTGAACTATCGGTAAGTTACATTTGAATAAAATTGTTCCACTTGAAATGCGATATCTTACTCTAATACCTTTTGCTATTCCATGAATTAACAGAAACGAAACGGCAGTTTCGTTATTAACGCGATGATTGAAGCGCTTTACAGAGCACATCCTAGGGACCGCTACTTGGAAACTTCGATGTTCGACAAGTTCTTGACCATTATGATTTATTTCTTGCCTACTTCTTTGATTGACCGGCTGCGACTCATGTTCCATGCTAACTTACTAACGGTTAATCGTTAAGACTTACATCTTACCTGTTAATTCTGCGACCAAAAATTAGTAAGTTTCTGGGTGTGTTCGTTTTCCCTCGGTTTAGAGATGCCAATTGCAACTTCTTCCCTGTAAGCAATTTACTGTTCCTATATCGACTGGATCGTGAAGTTTTTTTTCTCTGTTCAATAATTCAAATTTCGTTAACATGAAAACAGTTGTGCTTCAAACTTAATGCAATAAAGGCAATAAATATAGATTCAATACCTGTAGAAACGGAATTCGTTAAAACAACGCTGATTTTGTAGGATATTTTTTATCTTAATTCATATTAGGTTGGCTTTAGCTTGATGAGCATAGAAAGTTCGATATCATTTTCTGAAAAATTACTTGACGTTGATGTCCAGACTTGTAGTTCAGGATTTTCATGGAAGCGGATAACAGTTCCTGGAATTTTCGCACGTGTAACCTATTAAAAGATTTTTATAAGGTTAAAAGTTGTGTCTTATGACGTAAAACTTCCGGGTAATTTCGTCTTAGTATTAAAGTACTAGCATATTGCAAGTGCAATGACACATACGCCTATATGACATGCGGTCCATAAATAGCAAAGAAATTCTTGAAAAGGGTTCACAATAGTTTGGGTTCTTCATCAGGGTGATACAGATATTCATACGGCGCCCTTAAGATTTCCCAAACATATTGTCGACCGCAAGCAAAAGAAATGTTGCTTATAAAATTTCTTCAATGGCAGTTTTCACCAGCTGTCATTTGTTTTAACATCGCTTACATAACAGCAGATAGTTCTCCCCTTTTGTGCATTTTTTTCAGCGGAGTCGCTTTAGCACAATTGATTCATGGCTTTTACCATTTCATCTCTGTAAATCAACAATTCTTCCTTGTACAGTGTTTCGTTTTAAAAAACTTTCCTTACTTCTTTCTGGGCAATCCTTTGCTCAAAGATTTCACCTAGGGATCGGGCTGTCCTAATCACCGGATGTGATTCTGGCTTCGGTCATCTATTAGCCGAGAGATTACACGCAATGGAGTTCACCGTCTTCGCCTGTTGCCTGCAACATGAGAAAAGCGACACCGCATTAGGTCTACTCAAACTTGGCGCCCGAACGGGACGGATGCACGTCATAAGAATGGACGTTACAAGCCAAGAAGATGTAGATAGAGCTCTCAAATTTGTGGAAATGCGTCTCCCGAAAAAAGGTCTTTGGGGCATCGTTAATAACGCTGGACGATACAGGGCAGGGTTCCTCGAATGGCTCTCTATGGAAACTCACGAAACGGTACTATAACAGACGCATCCATCTTTTTTTTTTGCAAAACAGCAAATTTTTTTCCCTTAAAAACAAAAACATTTATTAGTTCAGGTGTCGTCGGTGAACGTATTGGGTGTTATGCGTGTAACGAAAGCTTTTTTACCACTCATCCGCAAGAGCCAAGGAAGGATCGTAAACGTTTCGTCAATCCTGGGCCGTGTGGCAGATCCGTTCCTAGGTGCTTATTGCATAAGCAAATTCGCACTTGAAGCCTTCTCCGAAATCCTTCGCTTTCAGATGGTGCCTTTTAATGTCAAGGTGAACACCATCGAGCCGGGCAACTTCTTGTCGGCCGTCAATATCACTGCCGGCATTGACAGTGTGAATGCCACGACTCGTTCAGCTTGGGATCAGTTGGATGAGCCTGTACAAAAAGATTACGGGAAGAGTAGTCTAGAAAGACAGCTTCGCATTGGCGAATTACGTCTAGCTTTATCAGTATAATCTTTAAATATCCATCTACTTTCTCTTTAAACATTAACGATTTTTCTTTACAGGACACAGATATCAGTTGTGTTATCAATGCCATGTCAGATGCTCTCGTTCGATTGCATCCCAAAAAACGATACATAGAAGCCACTCGACTTGATAAAACGTTTGCATACTGTGTTCGGTTTTTACCTACCATGTTAACCAATCGCCTGAGACTCTTACTCCACAATCAGTTGCTCAATTTCTATGGTACAGCTTTTCTTTTTGGTCCTGAAACTATACACAATAACGGTTAAAAATGCAATCGAAATAGGAAAGGGGTACTAAATTACATCGCCATTGAGCCACACTGGAACCATAGAGAGCCATTTCAGACGATGCCTCTAGTAACACACTTGTGTTTGGACTAGAGAAAACAAAATGGAGAGGTGAGTTCGTGGAAAGGTATGATTAACACTCGAGGGAGTTCACTGCTTTTCGGAAATTTCACAGTATTTACGGACCGGAATCGTATCAAAGTCGACATCGAAGAAATCTGCGCGAAAACGTCGAAAAGAAAGTACCAAACGCATTTCGCTTTTTGTTGTACAAACGTCATTGAAACGCAATTAAATTTTATGTATCCCTGTCCCATATGTATAAATGTATACACAGAAACTGAATTGGGAGAAAGTCTCGATTTGTGTTTAACCATGCAAGACGTTAGAACATCACTCCGGCCAACATTCGAAGAGAGTAAAATGGGTTTTATGAAAGTTCTCAAGTGGCAATTTTTGCCAGCAGTGATCTGTTTCAATTTAGCGTATTTGATTTCTTACATATTCCCCTTTTGGTGTTTTATTTTGATCGTGAGTGGGTTAGCCCAGGTGATGTACGGTTACTACAATTCCATGTCCGTAAGTAGAATGAACTTAATTTTCTGTCCTTAATTCTGTGAAACGCTTAATGTCTTGCATTTTTCTTACCTGATTTTTAACTGCTGATGGTAGATCTCTCCGCAAGGTCGAGGCGTCCTGATTACAGGATGCGATTCGGGATTTGGACATCAGTTGGCAGAGAAGTTGCATTCAATGGATTTTACCGTCTTTGCAGGTTGCCTAGACGAAAAGAGTTACGGTGCATTAGGTTTACAAAGCATAGGAAATGAAACTGGAAGATTGCACGTCATCAAATTAGACGTTACCAGTAACGAAGATGTTAACAAAGCCCGTGAATATGTCGAAAATCATCTCCCGGCGTTGGGTATGTGGGCCGTTGTCAATAATGCAGGCCGCTACATTGTTGGTTTTCTCGAATGGCTTGCCATGGAAGAATACAATAAGGTAATCTAATTGCAAAAGAAAATTAAAGCATGTCCCATGATCTTTGGGTTATAATGTTCAGGTTGCAGCAGTTAATTTGTTTGGTGCCATACGTGTTACGAAAGCATTTTTACCTCTCATCCGCAAGAGCCGAGGACGGATTGTTAACGTCTCTTCCATCTTGGGTCGTATTCCAGACCCATTTTTGGGTGCTTACAGCATTACGAAGTTCGCACTTGAAGCCTATTCGGACATCCTTCGTTTTGAAATGATCCCTTTCAATGTGAAAGTCAGCATGATTGAACCAGGTAACTTCTTGGCTGCCACAAATGTTCTTTCTGGAAAGGAAGGCCTGATTGCAATGGCCAATGAATCGTGGGACAAGTTGGATGAATCCATCAAGAAAGACTATGGGAAAGAGACATTCGATAGGCAGCTGCGTATCGTCGAAATTCTTATGAAACTCTCGGTAATATATTATGTGTTCCATGTGTATCTTTAAAATTTTACCTTTAGTCTCGTTCACAGGAAAGAGATAGCGGATCTGTGATTTCGGCTATGACAGATGCTGTGTATCGAGAATATCCGAAGAATCGTTATTTGGAAGCCACTCTGATGGATAAAGCAATGGCCTATTGTATCCAATTTTTGCCTACATCATGGAGTGACAGTCTGAGACTGGGATTCCAAAAACAGCTAATTAATCTGTACCGCTAAGACACCGTCCTTTAGCTTCATTTAATAGGGATCCGGCATATCGGCAGCAGTCCCGATTTCTACAAAGAATGTTTTAGCTGTGAATCATTTATGTTTGAATATAGAAACTGATAATAAAGTGGAAAGCAATTAAAAACTCTCACCTGCTATGACTCGTGGTTGCTCCTTTTTTTGAGAAAAATGTGGTGTACATAATGCCCGCTTGCTTATGGCGAAATCGGTTGCTTTTACCTTTCGAAATCAGTAGCACTGAGTCTACTGATGTGACCCTATTCACACACGCTTTTGTAACACTTTCATTAGAAACGTGTGACATGGTAACATGGTAACTTCTTGTGAAAACTTAACAGCAACTTGGGGTTTCAAAAACAGAAGAGAATATTCAAAAATCACACCTTACGTTCGCACATTCGATCACACATGAAACGCCATATAATTATGGTGGATCAACTGCCACGTCACAACTAGTACCACACGTTTACTTCTAGGAACTGGCTGTGCCAAAATGGCCACCCAACAACTGAGACACCTGAATTCAACTATTTGGTTATTCAAATATCGACTCCAGCAGATCAGCAGAAAACTGAAGATGATTCACTTGTTAATGATTCAGAAAATTATTCTGCCTCCAGAAGTTAGCCCAGTTGTTTCTCTTCTGAATATCTTTCGTTCCCCAACTCCGAAAATTAAGCCTACAGATAACGTGCGAGGATATGGGGGAAAAGTGATCATTTTCAAGAAGGGTTGGGGTGTACACTCGTCTCCCTATCTTCGACGTTCGACCCCTCCGAATGGCGGGAAAATGATCGCACCGCTGCAGTTTTTGTTCGAGGTTACTGCAGCAGGGATATGGCGACAGACTGTTTTCTTCTTAGCAAGTGAGAGGGATGGGGTTAGAAAACAACCCTTTGCAAAGATAAAAGCGGTACAAAACTCTTTCCCGCCACTTGGAGTGCCCGCTGGATGTTTATGGGGTGCACTAAATCCTTTATAAACAAAAGAATAACACATTTCACAGGCAAATGGCCTCCATCCTGCAGGTCGATCCTTTTTTTTAAAAACAGATTAGTAACGGCAGACTAGAAGGCCGTTCAGTTATAAAACCAAAACTTATGAAGTCAAAACAAATGAATTAACACAAAGCTGATTTCTAATTTTCTAACAGATTTGTGCAATATTTGATGGAAATTTGAGAGGGGCTGCAAAGAAGGGACACACATAAGCACACCATGTTACACGTTTAATATTATTGAGTCGTAGCTCAAGTTTTCGCCATTGCTTTCGTTTTTGTTTTTGATGAGACTGAGATGAGTTTTGTAAGTGGGGGAGGGGGGGGCACATTCAAGAAGAGAATATTCGTGTCTCCATTGCTGCTTCAGTGGCCAAGTTACTGAACAGCAACAAGGTCTCCATTTTCCACAATTACACCGACATACAGATAAATTCTAGTTAAATCTTCGGCGTGACGCCGTGATGACGCAAAAAAGAAAACAAAAAAATCTATGTTTAACCTCAAGGACCAATAACAAGGTATAGTGTACGTTTTTGTTTAGCATAGCCGTTTGTTGAGTGTGAAAGTTTTATTGTTGCAAAACACCAAGTTGAAAATAAGTAAATTGTGTTATTTGGTCAACTGCAACTATCTTTTAGGTCACCTAGCCAAAAAAACTCTTATTGGTCGCTCAGTCTTCGAGATTCTCTGAAGCTCAAAGGACGCTTTCGTCGTTTGCCCACCATTTGAAAGGTAAATTTCAATAAACAACATATTCTAATCGAAATTTTTATTAACATTGACTATATAAGACCAACGCGATTGGAGAGAGAGAGAGATCATGGAATCATCACCTGCCGTAATTACTTTGCTGCTGGTTTTCTGGCTAAAAACTGTATCACCTGCCATTTCATCAATCGAAGCAGATGACGTGTTCTCTTCCATCTCGAAAATGGAAGGCCTCGTCCACCAAGAGAAGAAACTTGTGGACATAGTCGATTCATTTCTGATCGAAGCCAAACGGAAACTTGCCATCGTTGAAGAGTAAGAATCTCTTCTCAAAACAGTTGTACGAATCAACCTATCATTTAATATTGAATTGATTACAGTTACGTCACCACGTATCGACAGACAATTAAAGGAGATTTAAACTCTGCCTGGTTGGTGGCTAATCCCGTGGACGCTTATCATTTGGTACACTCGACAGCTTTCTCAATTGTCTTTAAACTAATTCCATTTTTACAAATTTAATTTAGATTAAACGGTTCACCGTAGACTGGCGTGTAACAGAGAAGATCCTTCATGATGTGTCTATCACTAGTGACGGTGCATTATTCTTTTATTTCCCATATGTGTTACTCTAAAAATGTTAAACGGTCTTCTTTGTATCAAGATATTGTTACGTATAGTTAAGTGTTCTTGTTAACAACATAGAAGTAACCACAAGACATTTTGTGTACGCAAATTCAGATGCTCGTAATCACTTCATGATGTTGCGTGACACATCAGTGTTCGCCGAGTCGCACGATTTGCATGGGGCCGCAATTGCGCTCATTCGCCTTCAAGACACGTATAAACTTAACGTGACTGCGTTAGCCGACGGTCGTTATACTGGCGTGGATCAATCGAAAGAACAAGGTTACCTCTTCGCTTTCCAATTTTTTCTTTAAGCGTATGCGTAGCAAAGAAAATCTCGGTCACTTGATACTGTTTCTATTTCGGTATACGTTTATTTATAACATCTGAAAACGAAACATTACGCAAGTGAATTTATCAACCCCTTTATTTTTAGAAAGCTCACTAAAACAGCAATTTGTTTTCTACTAAAATTATAGTGTTCCAAAGTCTGCAAGATTTAAGCAGTCGTGACTGCTTCTTTATAGCGAAGCACGCGCTCGCCGATGGATATTACGACACTGCTTTAGAATGGGGCGGGGCCGCCCTACGCCAATTAGCTCGGGAGGAAGACAATGTTGGTCCAGCGACGGAGATTCTTGGCGACGAAATCAAGCATTTCATGAACTATGCCAGTAATGTGGTATGAAAGCTCCATTAGTCATTCATGTATCAAATTGCTTTCTACCCTATAATTATTCTACAGCACGATGACGTCCTGGAGAAACAAGGACCACTCGGCCTGCATTGGCAGACTAACAGTAATCCAATCAACAAAAAATTATTCCGATCGGGAAGTAGCGAGAAGTACGAAAGCCTCTCCGAGCAGAAATTCACGCCCAAGCTCTACCAACAACAGTAATTATACTTTCTACAGTTTTAAATTGAATTCCGATTTTTATGGTTCTCTTTTGTGTGTACAGAAGCGAAGAAGAACGAAACGAAAGCTACGAAAGGCTTTGTCGAGGAGAAAAACTAAGGGTTCGTAAATCGAATAAAGCCATCGAGACTTTAAGGGCAATAAAAGGCCATCATTGCCACGATTGAATTTTTTTTTTCCCATTTTCTACAGACAGTGAAAACTGAAGCAAGTTTACAATGCCATTTAGAGACTAGAGGCCATCCGGCTTTGTTGCTTCAACCGGCCAAAGTTGAACAACAATCTCTAGACCCAATGATTGTCGTTCTTCACGATTTGCTGACCGACCGTCAAACGGACATTCTTCGTCAACTTGCAGAGCCTAAAGTAAAATGTAATTTGAATATCGGCACCTGGTTTTTAATGCAAACATTTGTTTTGAAACAGTTGGCCACATCCAGTCATTTGGGGCCGGACGGGACATTTGTTCGCAGTATGATTCGCACCAGTAAAAAGTAATTTAAAACACTTGTGTCATAAATGAATCCCCTTAATTGCTATTGATGTTTTGGGCCAAGTGCCTGGTTGGAGGAGAATGAGAACGCTTCACTGCCAGCCATTCGACGTCGAATGGAAATAGTCACGGGTCTTATCTACACTCCCGAAACGGCCTCTGAACATTTTCAGGTTTCACTTCCAAATTCGATTTTTGTTTTAAACTAAAAAAAATCAATTGAATTTTAAAAATCAAAGGTCGCTAATTATGGCATCGGTGGCTTGTATAAGACACACGCTGATAGTACAGTCAATCGCGAAGACGAAGAAGATCCTTGGATGTCATTCATTGGAGATAGAATTGCCACTTTAATGGTCTATGTAATTTGATTTCGACTGATTTCATTTTACTTGCATCAAGATAAAGATCTGCTTTGAAATATGTAGCTAACAAATGTGGAAGCTGGCGGAGCAACTGTTTTCCCTAACGCTGGAGTCACTTGCTGGCCACGGAAGGGATCGGCCGCCTTCTGGTGGAATTTGTACAAGAGTGGAGAGCCGGATCTCACTACTGTACGGCATATGGTTTAACTGTAGTCTTCCGTTGACTTAAATAATTTAATTTTGTTTCTCCTCAGATTCATGGAGCTTGTCCTGTTTTGCATGGTAGCAAATGGGTATCAAATAAATGGATTCGCCAAGTAAGATTTGATACACATTCGACTTACAACTATTGACTGTACAATTGACATTCGTTAACAGTACGATCAGATGTTTGTTGCAAAATGCGGACTTCATTTTCTGGAAAAGTTTGATGCCCTAGTACCTCACTAGGGTATAGGCAGACATGAATAATTTGCCAAAAAGCTAATCGCATTTCAGCCGAAGCCATACAGAATAAACGCAGCCGGGATCGTAGTGGACATATGGTTCGCTGATTATGGTACATTTTAGACGTCACGCTCTCTATATTATGATGTAACAGTTGTGAAATTTAATTTGGCTACAAAAAATTATTTAAAAGAAAACATTTATTTCGCTCCGTTCCATTTGATTAAACCGTGTATACGAATAGCGAATAGCGGCTTATGAGATAACCGACTATTGATCGTTTTGCTGCCTTTTTTTTCACGACCTGGGTGTATAATATGAAGCGTCGTTGAATTTATTGATCCGACTCCCGGAACAAGTTCAACTTTTCAACTAAAAACCGTTAGATGGTTCTGCCAGCTTCTTATTCTCAAGCCAGCGTGAGTATATTTCCATCGCGTGTAGCTATATCTATACCAGCAGTCCCGCGTCCGCATAGTATTTTTTGCAGCTCGTATGCCCAGCCAGGACAAAGGAAAAATAGCAAAAAAAAAAAGGGAAGTTTTGGAGAAGCCAAAAGATTGCCCGGGCTGAGCGCTGCAGTTGTAGCCCCCTGCAACCAATCATCAGCCTAAGATAACGGAGAAACGTAACAGGGGCAGGCCCCTCGAGTTGGGGCGCACAAGATATTGAGCGCGGCCATGGTTGCGAACGGACGTGCGCGTCTTTCGGTGCGGATGTGATGCGCGTCAGCATCAGCCTTGCTCACTCGACAAGTGCCGACTGCCACCGCCGGAGTCGGATCTGTTTGGTACTGCCGCAGTCTTCTTCATTTTCCCGATGTGCGGCTTTAGTGCAGTTCGAACGCTGATTGTGAGACCTGTCGTGATTGAAGTTTCTTTATTGGGAAGTGAATCGCATTGTTTGACATTCTCCTTTCACCGGCCATCCAAAAGTGTGGAGACCATCAACTGGAACAGCGTTACAAGTTTTGTTCGTACCCATCCAGCCCTTCCGTCCGGCCTTAGCTTTTCAAAGAGCTGCCAGAAGGAGGGGGTAGGGCTGGGGGTTCCGGGTTAACAAAACCCGTTTTTTTTTTTTTTATTTTGTTTTGTTTTGTTTTTGTTTCTTTTTTTTTATTATTATCTTAGTTGATTTTGTTAAATTTTAAAGTCGTCGATTCAAATCTTTCAAAGTGGAGTTCCCTCAAGAATATCATCAACCGAACCACCACCACTTCGTCAGCCATCATCACACCAATCCCAAGATGTCGGACGACGATAAAGGTTTCGTTCTCTCACCGGAGGAGATTGAATGCCTCAAGGACCGAAAGTGGTGGTGTTTCCTACTGTCGAGCATTTTCACCTTCCTGGCCGGCCTTCTGATTGTCCTAATATGGCGAGCCCTGTCCATTATCTGCTGTCGCAAAGACCCTTCTCCCGAGTACAGTCAGAGCGATCTGAAGCAGCAGAATCTACCGAAACCACCGCGGCAAGCCAAGGAAGAGTTTGAAGGCACATTCGTCACTGACGCTAAAGATTGGGCCGGTGAGCTCATATCCGGACAGACCACGACTGGACGCATTTTAGTAAGTGCCCCCCCCTTCGTCCACCCACCACCAAACTTTTTTGTTTTTAAACTTTCGTTTCTATAAAACAAATTGAGCCTTGTTGTTTTGAAGGGGAGGTACGTACGCGAGCGCTTATTAATAATATCGTAAGGGGGGTTAAGAAGTTCATCGTCGGCTTCGATGCAAGCCAAATGAACGAAAAGAACTGACTTTTTTGTGTGTGTGACGATGCTACACGTATAACAATGGTGTATAGCGTGTCAAAGTGGCATGTCTTTGTCTTCGTTAGGTCACGACACATGAAAATCCACTTGAATTCCTTTTGCCTATAGCCAATCCGAGCCAGATCGTCGAGCATTACGGGGGTATGGCAACCGTGAAGCCAATTTACGAGCTAATGGAAATATCTAAGCACACATATAACACACACACGATCCTGGATATAGGTATACAGTCCTAATGGCCGAATATTGGGAAACCCGAGCAAGACACACAAGGAATACGAATACAAAGAAAATAAGAAGAAGAAGAAAAAAAAAATCATCTCGCAATGACATGGATGAATATTTCTTATTGATCGATAGGCAAGATCGATAATAATTTTTTTTCCTGCTGGTTGCTTTGCAAGTTCTGTCCCTATAATATTTTTGCTATGAATTCATGCCGATCTCCGGAGCGTGATCGCTCGTACATTAGGGACCGGTATATTTTATTGTTTGAATTCAACCCCGCCCTATCTGTTTCTATATGTCTTATTCTCTCTCAAATTCGGAATGAGGAATGCGATATACGTTTTATTCGATTGACGATTGCCAGTGTGATGTGACGAATAAGAAAGTTGGCAAAAGGAAAATCTAACTATTGGCACCTTTTGGATGTTGGGTTTTTCTTTCGGAGAAAACGGGGGCTGTACATTTATAGTGTACTCAGTGTGTGTGTGTGTGTGTGGTGTCCCAATCAATACTGCGTCAGCTGTTCCACACACCCCGTAAACGTAAAGAGAGCAACATAACGGAGGGGGGTTTATTCGTTCAACCAAAATACACAAAGCGAGCTGGAGAACTATATCACGTTGGTGAAATAGGTTTTCAGTAAAAAGGGATAGGTGAAAAAAAACAAAAGAGCGTCAACAATAGGCAGGGTAAGGTACTACATTCAATGTGAAAGTTTAGGTGGGAAAACGTGGGCCTGAAAATTAAATGGTTTAAATTTTGATCGCCCGAGTTGTACCCAGCGAAATCGATCTCATCGATCGCAATGTCCTATATGGAAAAGAAAAACATTTCTTGAATTCAAAATTATGAAAAGTATGCCGTGAAAAACAGACAAAATATTGCTTTGAACATTGCAGTTTTGATATCCTTTTTTTCTTTAGCAATTGCAATCGGCAAAAATGCGGAAGAGATGGTCGAATCAGATATAGTCTTTGATCTATTTCGCTAGACGTCCTTTCTCAATTTCATTTCGAATCCAACCAACTGGAAGGCAAAATATTTTTTCCCGCAATCATCATCTGGAACAATTTTTCGAATCTCCCCTTCTAAAGACCGTATAAAATTGAAATCCTTTATTTCCCCTTCGTCTTTCCCTAGCACGGCCTACTATCCTGACGACTTAAGTAGATGCATCTCTTTTAGTTTTCTTTGCTCCTCGTCCAGTCTCTCTCAAATTTGAGACTCCGTCGTGTGCTGCTGGGCCGCAAGCGCGACATCGATTGATCCGCAAGAGCTCGTGAGCGCGCACAGAATCTTGAAACGTTTTCGCTAGGCTACGCGCAGGAAAGGCGGAGTTGTACAGAAGTGGGTCTCAAATACAACAAAAAGAGAGAGAGATAGAGGTCAATGCCTTTTGCCTATACACACGGTCACCAAGACAACTGCTTTATAGGCGAAGCAAAACGCACGAAAAAAATAACAACCACACGTAAAAATTCAAAAATTTCAAACACAAATAATGTGGAGAGATTATGTTGATCATGTCGAGGCAAAAGGGCGCACGACTTGAGCAAAATGTCTCGCACAGGAAGGCCCACAAATTCTAGTGTATGCACAGACAAGATGGTTGGCTTCCTTTTTACATATACAGCAGTTGTGACTCGTAATCTATGGCAGTTCTCTTCTTCTGGGTAGGGGGGGGGGGCTTTTTAATGGAAGCTTCGCGGTGCACACGTGAAGGAGACAGCATCGTTCGGGAGAGGGGGTTATGAAATGCACGAATCAATACGGGTTGCCTGATCGGTACGGCGACTGGACCTGTCCGGCAGGCCCTTGCACGCGATCGTTGTGTGTGTGTCGATGTTTTACGTACTCGGATGAGCGGATCACTCATGAAATCTTCTTATTGTTTCTTGTAAAAAGTGTGTGTCCAATAAACCGGGTCTATTTGAACTGCTATATCGATTCGATCGAAATGCCCCATCAACTATTGTAGGAATAGATGGCCCCTCTCTCCGTTTTTATTCTTTATATTGCGATACAACTGTCACCCATTTTTTTACAGCAAATACCACTCTTTATCAGAATGGTATGGTACACGATATTCAGATATAACTCGATAAAGGCGTGGCGATGTACACAAAAAAACTGTTCATAAACTTTTTCCCGTGTACGAGAAAGTGAGCTTCTCAATGGGACCCTTAAGATGTTTATAAGGCTTAGTTTAATGGTGCGTTACAGCGTAAGAGTAAGCCAAGATTTTTTCTTTTGGTGTTATATCAAATAGCTCAGCCTTTTTTTTTCAGGGGGGAGCTTATTAACATTACATGGCAGTCAACAGATCTAGAAAAAAAAAAAGCTGGATGAGTTTTCAAAAAAAAAGAGAGAGGTGTTTCTTGTATTCCCTCTGACTTTACGCCAGTCCAGCTGATCAAAATAGAACTTTCTGGCCGTGTTCCTCATTTCTCACGTGTTCCAGCTGGTTACATTTTAAGCCTTTTTTTTTCCGCCTTCCTACCCACACACAACCCGAATGAAAGATAGTCGACTTTAACTCTCTTTATAGACACAGCATTAAATGAATTTGTAGAAGCCTAAATTTTTGCCCCCCCCCCCCCCCTAGTTAGCGATTGTGAACGATGTATAGGACCGCTGTCTTTAATGATTATACAGACGAGTTTGAAGAGCTTTGCTGTGGGGTTGTCATTGTTTATGCGCCGTTGCGTCTCACCTTTGCCCTTGCTCCTCTCTTCACATCTCCTTGTTTCGTTATTCCGGTTAAGAAGAGCGCACACTATCCGCTAGATTGGTTACGACACCAACATCCAATTGCGAGTAACTAGGAAAGAAAAACTGATGCGGTGGGGATATAGAGTTGGTGGGTCACAGGAAAAAGAGACGAGCAAAGTCATTGAATGCAATCAATCCAGCGACTATAGGCTAGAAAGGACGCTATAGCGTGTGTATAGAGAGCTGTGTGTGTGTGTGTCTATAGGGTGAACGGGTTGTCATGGAGACCCGAGCCAAGTGTGTCGTGATAGAGATGTATCCGAGCTTATACTCCCGCCCTTCCGGCTTCCTCCCCGTTGCTGCAGAGTTGCCTTTATCATTGATTTTTGACTCAGTCGGACTGCTGTTGTACACGCTCAACTGGCCCTTTCATTCTCCGTTATCACGATCAAACTGAATGAATAAAAAAGCTTTTTGTTTTTCAAAACTGATTTAATATAACACACCTGGGTTTTTATTGAATTATATTTCAAGTGATCAATGCACTTTGGTCGTTTAAAAAAGCTACTACACACACACAGAGAGGCTGGGGGGGGGGGGGGGGGGGGTGCGATAGTACGCATGTCTCCGTTGTGTGTTACAAGAGCAAAAACAGCTCATCTCGAAATAGTTTCGTTTCGGAATAGTAGAATCCAGCAGACATTCTCTTTTTTTTTTTATGTTTTGCTTTTTTCACGCAATGCTTTTCTTTTTCCCGATAGAACTGCGAGCGCCACTCGGCGGATAGGCAAACTGATTGCCTTCAGTGTATACAGTAGACTATACTCTAGAAAAAGAAAATGTGTTTTTCAGTTGAAGCAACTCTGCCAAGCCAATTCTTACTTGATCAATTGAAAATGAATTGAGAACGTCTTGTTCTGTACACAACCAGCAAAAATCATTGGCTCGATCAATGGAGCGAACTTTAAAACCCCCCATCCAATTTGATTTTTAGATGAACATCTTTTCTTTTTTTTTTTGTGTATACCAAGTCAGTATGCAAACAAACGATGCGAATTCTTATATGCCTTTTTTTTTTTGTTCGCCCGTTGCGGATGCGATCCTCTTTTGTTGTCCCGGACCATATACAAGTACTGCGGTCTCTCTCTCTCCACTCTTCTCTTTTCACGAAAAGAAGTGGGTGGTTAACATTAAAGCGCTGCGTCTTTGATTTCAAATCCGCAGAGCACTCGTGTTAGCGCGCCTGCAGTGGTTATTACGTTGGATGGTTCTAAAAAGAAAGGAAGAAAACTCCATCAAAAACGAAATGGAAGCCTTAAGAAATAAGCGTGTTGCCACATTTCATGTACGTATATAAGGAATAATCGCTTGTGAGGATTATCAACATTCCTCGATAAGAAAATGTGCCAATAACCAACATTTTGGCACTCAAACTAGAGGATAACCGACGGCTGCTTTCCTCTTCTAACGAAAGAAGAGGGAAGGAAAAAAATAAAAGGCTTCGTCCTACTTGAAGAAATCCCGCCGAGACTTAACCATGATCGATCCGTGCGTGCGGCCGTATCGGCACGATAACGGGTCAATAGCCCTTGATTAAATATTGGCCGAAAAAATACGAGGTCAAATGTATGAACGTCCATCATCGCAGGAACTTTGAAGAGTTTGATAAATGATGTGTTTTTTAAATGAAAACGTATGGCCATCGAATCACTTGTGATATACCAAAGAAGCCATCGCTTTCCATATTCTGATTACAAGTAGCCTAATATATTGCGGAAAAAAAAGTATAAGAATGAAGAATAATGTGGAAAAAGCTTTCAATCATCAAGGTATTGTATTGTATACGTACCAAGAAATGCGGGGCTTCTCCTGGAGGACCTAAAAAGATTCGTTGTCGTCTTTCCATTCATCGTCTTGCATCTTGAAAAGAACTTCCCCCGCAGGTCTTTCGATTGCCGGACCCAGGTCCTGTGAGAAAGCGAACAAGGGTATATACGATCTCGAGACCTTTAAAAAAAATATGTTGAAGGCACTCTCCCATAACTTTTTTTTTTCTATGAGGTTGTCCGTGACGGAGTGCAACCTTCCGTTGGCAGTGCGCTATTCACTTATACGAAGGCAAAAAGCCCCTTCTGTTTTTTATATATGCCTGGCCATCGAATCTAGTTGGGAGCTGGTGGTATTGATCGGGGCCAAGAGGGTCCTGGATGATGCCATTTGATGGAATGCGACGTCAGCAAGGCTGTCTGTGTATATGTATATACACATGCTGGATATATATTTACTCCCCAGCCGTCGGAGTTCAAACGATCTGCGATCTAATTCATCACAATCATCAATCCCTCTCTTCTCTATAGGCGGCCACACCCATTCCTCCCCAGCCGTCCGGCTACATCGTCGAGCCTTTGATGTATAAGAGAAAACCGATGATAGAAAAGAGAGAGAACGCAGTATAATGCAAGGACTATTGAGTTACACATCGGCGAGGGCCAAGCGTTCAGCTATGACGACTTCTGTTCCATCTTCAAAGGGACTTCACACCGGCAAAGCTTTTTTTCTCGACGCTCTATAAGAAATAAAGGAGGATGTCATCATCGATGTAGTATATACGTTAGATTTAAAGGTACCAAAGAAAGCGTGATAAAATATAGGGCTGGAACATGTTGCAGCTGTTCTTTGAAAGTATCGTATACATCATATCAACGTGTCTGGAAAAATGGAAACCAATTGAAAACAAGAGCAAATCATACAAGCAAAAAATGATGCCCAAATACATAAACAAACTACGTATATTCAAGAGAGATTTGACAGTGAATAAACTGAGTGGGACTCTTTGCAGAAACAAAAAATAAAAAATCCTTTGGCTCACCGTTCGAATATATATACACTTGACGTTTGTATATATTGCGCTGCGGTTAACTTGGCGTGTAAAAGGATCCGGGACTGTCTATAAGCTCGTGAACGTGAAAAGCGCCAAATCTATTATTGGTTTGCGTTAGGCTATATAGTCTACTCTTCACTTGTGTGTGTCTGTATTTATATATATACTCGACTTGTGTATATTGCACGAATCAAAACTCAAGAGATTGGAAAAAACTCTTTAAAGGATCGATCTCAAATTGAACTGTTGACAGAGGAGATGTAAGGAGTCAAATCAATCATTGAGAAACACATGATTGCACTAGAATTATAACTGTTACAAACCGAAATGAAGAGACTTAATTTCTTAATTTTTGTTTGTTTATCCAGGTGGTACTCGTGTTTGTGTTGAGCATCGCGTCCCTCATCATTTATTTCATCGACGCATCCAGGTAAAACAGTCCCGTCCCATTGCGTGTTCCACTTTCATGATGAAGAAGTAGGCTATTACCACGTGACCGATGCTGATGGATGTTTTCGTTTTGTTTGTCCCCCCCTTTTTTTCACGGTGCCGCATCGACGTGCTGTCACACATTCAAGCGAGGGTGTCGAACAATGCAAGGAGTGGTCGAGCAATATGACGCAGCAGATCGACCTCGCCTTCAACATATTTTTTATGGTCTATTTTTTTATCAGAGTAAGTGACTCTACAGCGAAGATGAAAAATCGATCGTGTCATCCTATATTTCAATTGTTTTTTTAAGTTTATCGCGGCTAGCGACAAATTGTGGTTCATGTTGGAGATGTATTCTTTCGTCGACTACTTTACGATACCTCCTTCGTTCGTGTCCATCTATTTGGATCGAACATGGATCGGTAAGTTGATAGCACTTGGATCGGGAGCTATTATACTCCGCTAAACATTCCAAATTGTTTATTCTTCCAGGTCTCCGATTTCTTCGTGCCCTGAGGTTGATGACCGTGCCGGATATCCTGCAGTACCTCAACATTCTCAAGACATCCAGTTCCATCCGGCTGGCTCAGCTGGTCTCCATCTTCATATCTGTTTGGTTGACGGCCGCCGGAATCATTCATTTGGTACGTAAAATGATACGGTACGCAATACGCGTTCAAATTTTTCATTAGTGGATGGGTTGAAACAAAAATAGCTGGAGAATTCCGGAGATCCGCTCGACTTCAGTAACCCGCATCGATTATCGTACTGGACGTGCGTCTATTTTTTAATCGTGACCATGTCAACGGTGGGCTACGGTGACGTCTACTGTGAAACGATCCTAGGTCGGACGTTTTTAGTTTTCTTTCTTCTCGTCGGCTTGGTAAGTTTTGAACTCACTTCTATCTTCTTCTATATTACATTCCGGCTGGAAAAAAAAGACAGTTTTTGATTTATTTAGTTCCGTTTTTTTCGATATAATTCTATAACCAATTTTTTTTTCCAATTGAATTATCTGTTTATACACCCGCGGGATTTTTTTTTCTTTTTTTTTTATTTCGTTTTGAAATCAAACAAGAATTGTCGAGTGCCTTTTTTCTTTCCAAAAAAGTTTGAGCTCAACTTTGCGAAACGGAAGTTTTTACTCTTCAAGCGCATTTTCTTTTGGAGATTGTTGCGATAAAAAAGAAAAACGATAAGTCGTAACAGCTGACGTGACAGAATTCCACGTATGACGGATGATTCGTCAAAAGGAAATCATTTTCAAAAAAATGTATTTATTTATCAACAAAATTCAATCAAAAACCCGCGGGGAATTCTGTTTCACGTTCAACCTGTCACGTTTTGAAAAAAAAAGATATGTCAGACTACTCTCCCCCTCCATGCTTTGTCCATGGTCCTGATTCCCTTCAAATCGACGGAACGAACAATTCATTCGTGTTTATATTCTTTTCCATTATGGTCTCGGTGATTGTCGTCTTGCTCGGTAGATAATTCATTTTTTTTTTCAAAAAACTTTTTTTTTTCCTTCTCGTGAACAATAGTCCAATATTCATCATCTATTTTAATTGGATTCGGTATCGATTTTGTCTGTCTCTCTCTCTCTCTCTCTCTGTCTCTGTCTTTCTACTTCATTATGATGGCCTTTAAAAAAAAATAATTTTTCATCAAAACGTAAAAATTAAGGTTAGGTAATATTATTCTAAACAAAGTCCCAATTCTTCTTACGTAATGATTTTTAAGTTTATTTCTGTTCAGTTTCCGATTTTCATTGTTTCATTCGGCTAAAATCCCAAAACGAGCCTCGACTCTTTCCGTGTTCCTGCCCTCAGTGATCCCGACGTTTAACTATCGTGATTGCATTCTTTCCTCTATCATTTTCAAATATTGTTTTTTTTTCTACCTTATTTAGTGTGCTAGTTGACCGTGGTGTAAAAAATAATCATTAAAAAACAATGTCTTGATTTTTAGAGGCCTGGGTTGGTCCTAGTTGAATCCCTTTTCATTTCTCTTTTCCTTTTTCATGAAGACTACACAGTCACCCTTAAATCCTTTTAACCCTCGTACAAATTTTAAAACAAAATGAAAGAATTGCAATTATAAACTGATGGACCACGGAAAGAGACGAGTCGGCTCTCTTTGGTCTTTGATGGATTTTGTTTTTATCATTTTTGAACATTTGTTTTAAGTAAATGTTTGTTAGTGTTTAATTCATCAAAAAAAAACACCAGACAAAACTTAAAAACAAACTGCCGCATAGGGAAGGGACCAAAAACAAGCAGAGTTTAAGGGAATTAAGTGAGAGAAACAATTCCTCCCCCCTAAAAAAACACCCCAAGGTATTTAAGTTGAGAAAAATCATAAAACACGTAGGAAGAGAATTTTTAATTGGAAAATTGGCAACGTCTATTGACGCCATTAATGTATCGTAGTGACACTCTCCTCTTTAACAAAAACAATCATTTCCCAATCACCCACGTCCCCCCAAAATAAGAAGAAGACTTGTGGGGTTTGAAAGAGCCCACCCTTTGTTTTCCTAAGTCTTCTTTGCTGATTTGTTGGCGTTTCGTTAGTGAAAAAACAAAAACAAAACGAAGTGTGTGTGTTTGGACTCTCTGTACTACCCATATAGGCGGTCTTTGCCAGCTGGATCCCTGAGATCACTGAATTGGTGGGCAATCGCACCAAATACGGGGGCGAACATAGAGTGGAACACGGAAAGAGGTATTGCAAATCCCATCTTCTGTTGGCTCTCTCGCTCTATTTTTTTCTATATCTATCATCTATTTTTATACTTCTATCATTCTTCGACCTCTATTATTACTCGTTTCGAGATGGAAGTTTTCACGTATCTTTAAAACAACACAAAGAATTCATTCGAGCAATCAACCTTTTTATTCCATCCCACCTTGATTCGATATCCTTCCATCGCGAGTTGAACTCGTGTAGTAGCGGCTGCTTAATTGAATATTGACATGATTGCGTTGCACTTATTGTGTATCTATCTTTTCTTCTGTTCTTTCGAATTAGAACCTTTGTTTTTTTTGCGGCTCGCAGACTCGATATTGCATTTGAACAATGCAAGTGCTGATTATATGGCCCTCCCCTGTACATTCTTTTTTACCTCATGTCTCGGCTTCGCCCATTCTTCCTAATTGCCTTAACAAAAACTTACATGTACAAAAAGGTACACACAAGAAAGACGTAGAAATGTGTCATGCAATTTGACTAATAGTTTTTTTTTTGCCTGGGTACGGGAGAATGGGTGCAGATATTTAAAAAAAATAATCCTGGACCTCTTGGGTCTTCTTTTTTCTATAGACATATAGTCCTATTTAGTTAGTAGTATACATCAGTGCTCGCTTTTCCTCCCTGGACCTCCCACCAGCCCCTCTTCTTTTGGCCCAATGTATTTTTTTTTGTCTATGTCTTTCATGTCATTGGATAAAAAGAAAAAAAAAATTTAAAAGGAACAGACTTTTGAATCGATCGATGGGGCATTCGCAAGGTAATACCAAGCCCCAACGAATAGTATGACATTAGTTTTACATAGAGTTGGTGGTTTTATAGAGTCATTAGACGGCGTGAAGATTATCAGCTAAACTAAGATTGAAAGATTGGGCACGTTGGTTCAAGTGCCACCTCAGACGTGTGTGTTATTTCCTAAATTTTTTCGTTTTGGATGTCGATAAAACAATGGTGCAATTCTTTCTTCACCCCGATATACGTTCAATTGCTGTTTTTTTAAGCTTTCGTATGCCTTGTGATTGTTTAATATCATGCCGATCGATCGATCCCCGTCTGTTTTATCTTTTTTTTTTTTTTCTTTTTAACTGGTTACTTTTGATCAGTGTTCCGGAAAGAGATGTAGCGTTGCAGAAACAAAGCATGGAGGGAAATGACGTGTCAATTGCCATAAATGAAGTAATTATTTAAATAAGAAAGCGATTTTTTTTTCATCGTCAAAGAAAACAAAGCGAGACAAACTGATCTTGTTCACATTTTTAATAACGAGACCTGTATTTTTTTTTTCCTTTTTCAATTATGTTTGATTTTTGTTTCATTTTGGGGAAAAGGAGAGAAATAGTAGAATATTTATTTGAATAATGAAAGAGAAAAAGAAAAAAAGTACGGTTGAAAAATTTGACCAACGGGACGCTATTCCTTGTGTTCCCGCTCTGTATATGTATATAGGCCATCTTTGCCAGTTGTATCCCTGAAATTATTGACCTGATCGGCACTAGACCCAAATACGGAGGCACGCTGAAGAATGAACGTGGACGCAGGTACAAAACAAAAAAAAAATTAAATACAAAAAAAAACAAAGGCAAATCAAACACCAAGAATTGTGTTCCAGCAAAAAGCCTCTCTCAAATACCGTATGCAAATAATTATACCTATATACCACTCCCAACCCTAAAAAATATTCCCCAAAAAATCCTTTTTCCTTATTTAACATCTTTATTTATTTATTTTTTAATTCTGTCTTTCCTTCCTTCCAATTTTCTTCTTCTTGGTTATTCGGGTTCCACAAAGAGGGACGAATGTGCTTATCTTAATTATGTGCAATAGACTTCGTCAGGGGGTGACTTTGTGAATTAAAACAATAGCAAAAAAAAAAATAATGTGTGGATTTCAAGGAATTTAAGGAGAACCCCATTTTGAAATCAATTAAATCAAAAGAATATCAATTTCAAGTAAAGAAAAAAAAATGTTCCAGCTGATCATTCTATCCATGGCTTTGAGTCTGTCAAGTTGAAACCCCCTACTCCACTTTATATCTATATCTATTAACACTCATATCTTGATTGGCTTTGGTTTTCAACTATTTTTTTCGTTCTTTATCTTCATTTTTAAACCTAACATCTTAACCTTCCACAAATTATCGTATATAACGCGATTTGAGTGTTTAACCAAACACCGTGTGGTACGCTAGTACATGATCTCTTATATCGCTCCGTATACACACACACACCAATTGGAAACGTATATACATTAACCTTCATCCACACACACACATCCTACCCCTTTTCCTACACCCTGTGTACACACATTATCACAACTGAGTCTCATCTGTATAAATATTATCCCATTTACCCCATACCTTCAACCCCTCTCGAGTGAACCCAACATCCTCGGCTCTTCGTTCTGATTTGGTATTTCGGTACACTAGCCTTATTTTTATCATTGTTTATTTTTTTATTTGAAATTTTTTTTTATTTATTTAAAATTCCTGAGATTATTATTATTATCGGAGTTGTAGTGCGCTGCACTGATTTTTTTTTTTCTTTCGAAATTGTAGACCTATAATTCATAATAGTGTAATGCAGCTTTAGCTCTGACGGAACCATAACCACAGCCGCTTGGATGGTTTTCATTTTTCTTTATACACATATATATATATACATATATATTCCTCCCATACCGGAGTAGTTAAAACAATTTTTTTTACGCTTCCAGCTTATTGAGTCGTTACAATTTTTTTTTTTACCCACCTTAAAAACAAGTATTTCTCGATATTTTTCAAACATTGCAAAGACGTACATTCCAAATCGTTGTAAATTAAGATCTTTACGACCATCGGCTTATTTAATTTTTTAAAATTTGAAATTCCATTCAAGATGATATTATCGTTTAGCTGATTGTTTGTCCATCGTGCCGATTATTTTTGAACAGCAACTAACGAATGTCAAATGAACTCGACTTTTTTCAAGGCACATCGTCGTCTGCGGACACATCACCTACGAGTCAGTGTCGCATTTTCTCAAGGATTTCCTTCATGAGGATCGAGAAGACGTCGACGTCGAAGTGGTTTTCCTTCACAGGTAAGCGACTCCATTGTCTTTTTACTTCCAGGCCGATTTGTTTTGTTGTTGTTCGTTTTCCAACAGGGCGACACACTCGCGTTGTTTTTTGTTTCATTTCTTAATCCTCAAGAAAATAGGAAAAGGTCAGAAGGACCCGAAGCCGGGCCATTTGGTTTCGTCTTGGGTCTTCCTTTGCTCCCTCCCCCCCACCGTCCGCGTGACTTTTTCCAGTTGGTTCCAGTTCTATCCCCATTCTCAAAACCCGACTTCCTTTTCCCCATCTACGTCATTTTTCCTTTTGCCGGATTAGTATAGCCTTTTTTTTTATTCTATTATCTTCGATCCTTAAGATTGACCCTCGCTGAACCGAAGCCAAGCGAACGGCCGAAGACGCGGTCGGAAGGGTCCCATTGATTTTTCCCTTAAAACAAACAAAAATTTTTTAAAGAACACGTGAGAATGATGTCGAAATTCTCAGTATTTAAAAATTAACTTAGAGTGCTGGAGTATATCTGACGTCACGTTCTGTATCAGTCACGACAGAAATGTATTGCGTTTCGGCGGGGGCACGTTTTAATCTGAACTCCGTGTACCTAAAGGGTAGTTTGAAGTAGGCAAATGGGGGGGGGGGGAGTAAGCAAAACGCATCAATTCGTGAATATGTGT
This sequence comes from Daphnia sinensis, assembly GCA_013167095.2. Taxonomy (NCBI): domain Eukaryota; kingdom Metazoa; phylum Arthropoda; class Branchiopoda; order Diplostraca; family Daphniidae; genus Daphnia; species Daphnia sinensis. Next base: position 6,425,231 of record CM023196.1, on the reverse strand, counting down.
CTCGTAGAGACGGGAAGACCCATTGACGTCATTACCGTGAATGGAGGTTGCGTCTATTATTAGGCTAATAATCCTCGAAACAGCCGACAGCCAACTACATTTTTGAAAAATACAAAAGAAGATGTGGATGGTATACATTATGAAACTACTAGATGCCAACTTTTTTTTCTACTTTGCCACATTATTACCTTCAAAAAGAAAAAAAGAACTGAGCCGTGTTTCTTTTGTCTGCGTTGCCCGTGTGAAACAGGAAAGAGCCCGATTTGGAGCTGGAAGGCCTGCTGAAGAGGCACTCCACCACCGTCAAGTTTTTTCAGGGCTCCATGATGAATGCCGTTGATTTGCAAAGGGTCAAGGTAGATCGAGAACAGAACCAAACAAAACAAAACATTTGACAAATTGCTTGCCTCCCGCCTCTCTCTCTCTCTCACTTTAAATTTCCTATTCCTCTTTTATCTACATCGTTTTTTTCTTTCGGTATTTTCTTACTAACACATTCATACAACTCTATAATTGAATGATTGATTACTGTTTTCTTTATCTCTTGTAATTATTATGATTTATTTTACCAGTGTGTTTTCCACTTCTTTTTTCCACATTCTTTTATTTCTTTCAACTTGTCTTCCACTTTTTGCGGCGGAGTCGGTAGCAAGATTGCAAAATATCCAGCCAGTATTTTACATGAGGTTTTCTCCAAAGTGCTATTATGAGATTTTCGTCGTTTGGCAGATCCGTTGGCTTTCCTTTTTTTTCTTAAAAAAGCTTAACTCATTAATATGGCCGAAACGTATTTTTACGGTAGCTAACTAGAGATACCTGGATATTTTTAAATCAGAGAAACGTAGCATAAGATGTGGCATCGGTGAACTTGTGTGGAAGGAAGACGAATGGAATAGAAAAATGGAAAGGGAGATAAATGATGGCTGCCATCTCCACGTTGGCATTCAATTGACCAGTCATCATTGGATTGACATCTTCCACTCGTGTACTCAACATACCTTTTGATTTTGCCTTTTTCTTATATTCTGGGATTGTGGATTTAGATTAGCGAGGCATGCGGATATCGTGATGACAAATATTTCATGGTTGTTGATTGTTTCGATTTGGTTCTTTTCTTTCTTCTTTTTTATCCATTAACAGCTTTTTTCTATTTTTGATGATTACCCATAACCGTGTTTGTAGAAAGCCACCAGACCTGGAGCTTGAAGGTCTTTTCAAGAGACATTTTACCACCGTGGAATTTTTCCAGGGCTCCATAATGAACCCTATTGACCTGCAACGAGTCAAGGTGAGTGCTCTATCATGTTGCAATCGACGAAGCTAGTAGACGGTGAACCATTGTCGATCGATCCGACTGTGGCACATGTGCAGGCTGACAAAAAGAAAGAAAGAGTTCTCTAAACGTAACAGCATACAATATTAGCACAGTGTCAGTAAGCAGGGTTGATGCAACCGTAACTAATTGGGCTGAAGCAGTTGCAACTCTCAGATACAGGAAGCTTAGTTCACCGTGACTTGTTCTCACCATAATAAACTAATAAAGAAGGCTAGTGTTGAAAGCCTGCATTGTCTTCGTACGTAAACAAACACATTTGTTGGGTATTTCCCGTGAAAATAACTCGTCGTCGTACGAGAAACAGACAAACAATTCATTGCTTTTGTTTTATCTTACCCTTGTGACCTTCGGCTTTTTGGATGAAAGAGAATTTAAATGCGTCTAGCGCTACGTTGATGGTTATTCCGTCTATCCTTCCATATGCTCTCTACCAGATTCATCCTCTTTTGCTTCATCTTCTGTCAACTCCTTGTCAATGCGTGGAATTGCTTAGTGTCCTCGGTCACTCTGTCGGCTGATGGAAGCCATTTCTGTCACATCACTTCGTGGTTATTATTTAATTTTCAATTTGTTTTATTTACCTTTCAGTTTTTTATTTATTCGTGTTTTGTAAAAATCCTTCAGTTTTCGTCGGTAAACTGTATCCAATTGTGCGTAACGACGCGAAAGTCGTTTGTCGACGTCATTCGATGTGATGAATGACGACATTTAGACAACCCTGTCTTCTTCTTCCGTTTTCACATTGTTTTCAGCGAGTTTGCACTGCCATCTTGTGACAATACCGGTGAGGGTAGCGTTTTAATAGCTTTTCACCCTCAGTGTTAGGCAACATGTCGGTCACACACACACACCTGCTCCGTAGCCTATGTGTGTCTTTTCGAATTTCGAAATTTATCCATCGCCATCAGTGCAATCCTTAGCCATCCTGTCTGTGTGTCACGTTCATTTTTTTCTCCTGTCTTTTTTGTGTAAACCAAAGAAAGAAAAACTTTGTAAGGTAGGGCCGTCACGATCTGCTTGCTCAGCCTAAACAATTTCTTACGTCTCGATTCCAATCGGGAAGTTTTGCACGAATCTCTCGAGGTTTAACTATTTTCATTTTTTAGTTTTTCAATCTAACACTTTTGTGATGTGTGCTCGTTTTGCATGCCCGTTGTTTGTCTCAATTCTTCTGGCTTTGTCAGCATCGCATGGTGGATTTTTGTCTCGATGAACATGTGCCCGTTTTTTCTTCGCCCAGTTGGTCAAACACTTTATAATTAGGATTCCAGTCGTTAGTTAAACCTTGACTTTCCACCATACCTTCTTGACTCCCCTACATGCCTCCACATTTCGACTATCGACTTGCCAGAAACACACAAAGACTTTGGTAAATGAAAATGTGTTAATCTCTTGAATTAATGGCGGATTTTAGGTTCACGAGGCTGACGCCTGCCTTGTCTTGGCAAACAAGTATTGCCAAGATCCCGATGCTGAGGATGCTGCCAACATCATGCGAGTCATTTCTATTAAGAATTATTCGGACGATATCAGGGTCATCATTCAGCTGATGCAATATCACAACAAGGTAAATCAGTTTATCTTTAACAGTCCCATCAATTTTTGTGTTGTTGGAGGGTTTACGAAAATCCCGATTGAAAACTGGCTGTGATCCAACACGTGATTCGTGATGTAGTAGTTCTTACGACACCAGATGCTTTATTCCCTGAAATAAAATTTAAAAAATGTATTGTGCAGAAAAGAAAATATTAATCTTTTGACATTTTGGCAGGCTTACTTGCTGAACATTCCCAGTTGGGACTGGAAACGAGGTGACGACGTCATTTGCCTGGCTGAACTCAAGTTGGGATTCATAGCCCAAAGTTGTTTAGCTCCGGGATTTTCCACCATGATGGCCAACTTATTCGCCATGAGATCATTCAAAACCGTAAGTAGTTCTTTTTCCATTTTCTATTTTTTTTTTCTTCCTCGTACAAATCGCTTTAAGAAAAATGTGCGGGAACCGATGCTGAAAGAAATGATACGGTATTTAGAAATATGTATATCTTTTTGGCGTTCGTCGAAAGAAACGAACAAAACATTAGGGCGATAACATTGAAATCCGCTTTGGCTCGTGGCCATCTGTTTCTTTTGTGAGTTGTGTGACATTTGCGTTAGACGTGGCCGCTATCTCCTTGAATCCTGTCCGAATTGTGAAAACAATGGGCGGTTATATTACCCGACAGTAATCGATCAACTCACTAATGTTAACTGTCAGCTCTCTACATGTGTAAGGGTTAAAGGGGCTTTATAATGACAAGTTTTTGCAAATGTGTACAAACGTTAATTACAACGCTGTGCGCATGCTAGTCATCGGACCTACAGTCATGGCAGAACGATTATCTGCGTGGCTCCGGCATGGAGATGTACACCGATACGTTGAGTCACACCTTTATGGGTCTAACGTTCACTCAAGCGGCCGAGTAAGTAACGCTAATTTCCCATCATCTCCTTCTCACGCCCTTATAGAAAATAACCCAATCAAAAAGAGAATCGTTGACAACATGAAACCTAACCAACCACATCCGCCCTTTACACCTATCACGGTTCGTTTAATTCGCGCGGGTCTAGGCTGATGCGGTTCAGCAACCTACATTTTTCTTGTTTATTGAATCGTATTGATTACGAGAAACAATGGACTCGTATCAACAGCAGGCTTGAATGACTTTCTCTTATCTGACGCCGTCATGTGAACTTTGTGTATTGTGGTACAGTGCCGTCCGAGGGAATTCGAGATAGGGGGAAAAACAAGCTGTGTGCTACAGTCGTTAATTGATTGGATGTTGTTACCGAACTGTATATTTTTCACGCCGTCCGTTTTTTTTTTCGTTGTGTGTCTACTCGGCTATTCGCGTCACGCAATTCTTTTGTTTAAAGCTATACGCTATGCTGTACACGTCTGTGATGGTGGTGTCAATTGGTACCCTACGCCGTCTCTCGTTACATCGCCTATATTTATTTCTATACGTGTGTCTGTGCTGTTATCTTTTTTTTTTAAATTTATTTGAAACAAAAATATCGTCGTTTTTAACCGAAATGGAAAGAGCTTTGGCTGCAGTGTCGTCGATCGATACGTCCGATTTATTTTTGTCCCGAAAGAAAACAGGCATTATCGTGAGAATTGATACTCGTGACTCTTGAGCCCTAAATTACCGAGAAAAAGCCATATGATATTTTTTGTTTAGCCCCGAAATGTTTGACAAGTTATGACTGAGCCAAAAATATTGCACGATATCGTCAATAACGTGTGTCTTTTCGTTTTATTGCCATTTTTATTTGATTGTCTATTTTCCTCGCGTAAAGACCATTGGCAAGTTTTACTGAAGACGTTTCATGGCTTAGTTATTTCCTCACTTAGTGGTTCTTTTTGTTTTTCCTTTTTTTCATTTTTCTTTCTTGTTTTTTGTGTCTCTTTGTCTTCACGTTTTTCTCTCTTCCAGTCACCGGATACGCAAAGGTGGCAAAACGACTACCTTCAGGGTACCGGATGCGAAATGTATACGGAATCCTTGTCTCCCTCCTTTGCTGGCATGGTATTTCCTGAAGCTTCCGAGTAAGTTCTTATCGGCCAGCAAAGAATTTAAATTTTTTGTGACACAAGACCCCAATCGATTTTTTTTTTCTAAAAGAAAAATCCTTTTTGCCCCCAATTCTTCTTGACCTCTTCCTCTGTCCACCTTTTTTTGCGTGTTCTTTTCTTCAATTTCTTTCTTCACCGTCTTCATTACAAAATCTCGTAGCGAAGGTTGGCAAATGCTGGGCTGTCTCGGTGGGTAATCAAAGAATTGTTCTCGTATGCAAATTCAGTTTTTTTTTAAATGGGGAATTAGCTTTTGCATTTGCCAACCCCGAATGATTTTAGGTATGCGTAGTACGGCACTTCTCGACTAATTAAACTAATCAAACCCAAGCAACAAAAACTCGTTGGTCGTACTAAAGTAGCTAGCGTGAATCTTTCTTTTTTTTTCTTCGTTAGTTTGATTCGTTTTCACTGGTGAGACAGGTCATTAACATAACGGACATTGTTCCGTCATTCATCCGAGACGTGGTAGGATGGATGGGACCCTAGATATGATTACACATTGCATGGAATTTTGTTTAATTTTACGCGATTGTGAAACGTGATCGGTTTATACGGGTGATTTGAATTTCGAGCGGACACCCTACATTTGACGTGGTGATGTAACACCTCCGAGCAGAACGCAACCTTGGACATTTGACCCTTGTGTGTTTTCTGTATGTGTGTTATAAAAAAAAATCAAGTTTTAATCTTCTGCTGGCTCGATGACAAATGCATCGATTCCAAAAAGGCTAATTCTGTATGTGGAACGCATGGCTGCCTCCAGCAGCGCCCTGAACGCACGCTTTTGTTTTCACGAAGCATTTTTTCAATATTTTTAAGATTGGGTCAGTATATGCATGTTTTCTATAAGGATCGGAATGATGGAAGTTATTCAAAGCCTGCTCTACTTTTTACTTTTTTGCGTAATGAGTAGTCTGAAATTTGAAAAAACAAAAACAGTTTGGAATTTCTCTTATTTTGTTCTTGAAATAGAACGAAAGAATAATTAGTTAACTTTGCATGGCGTTTGCAGGGTTGAAATCGTAGAAAAAAGTAGGAAAACAGCTGTACCTACATACCCTATCCATCACACACCTACTCCCTTCAACTTCCCCCTTACATAAATTAATCAATTATAAATTTTGATTTTTGAAAACACCATGTTAATCTCGACTTTTTATTTCCCCGGTTAATCGCACACGTTCAGGTTGTGTTTTACCAAGCTCAAGCTTTTATTACTGGCCATCGAATTGAAATCTGAAGACGGACTCGATTCGAAGATCTCCATTAATCCGCGCGGAGCGAAGATATCGTCCAACACGCAAGGATTTTTCATAGCGCAATCAGCTGACGAGGTCAAGAGGTATGCCTATTGTTTTTTTAAAAATATTTTTGGGCCTTTACTTTCACGCTATTGTTTTCTGTAGAGCCTGGTTCTATTGTAAAGCGTGCCACGAGGACATCAAAGACGAGACGCTCATCAAGAAGTGCAAATGCAAAAATTGTAAGTAATCTTTTTTCGTCTCACTTTTCGAGTAGCCTCTTCAAAGCCTTTTTGTTCAACACAGTCTTGCACTTTGTACACACTCACAACATTTTCAAATTATGTTTACACACTTATATAAGCAGTCACCACAGCACTTATTCACAATTATAGCCGTCCTCGTCCATTTCATTTTTTGGGGTGAGAGTTTAAAAAAGTAATAACCGTAAAAAAAAAGCATTCAAATTAAAAAAGAAATTGAAAACATGATACAAAAACAAATACTTTTGACTTAAAAAAAAACGGTTTATTTTCCTTTTTCGTACATTTCCGACTGCTTTGTTGATCAATAGATGTGGGCTTTATGATGGTTCAGTCGGGACTATTCGGATTAACGTCCCAGAATCAAGAATCAAACGGTAATTAGATTGATTTGGTAGCTTTTTTGTATCGAGTATGAATCCAGACAAAGATGTTGCTTTCCTCGTCATTCCAGTCCTCATCTGAAGGGGGCAGGACATTCAAATTTTTTTTTTGCTTCGTAAAATAACGCGGTGTCCTATTGTTTCATTGTTGTCCAGAGTACCGCGCCTCTTTAATCGATCGTCCACCAAACACAGTCCAAAGCACTAAAAAAAATTTTAATCACTGAAAAAATTATCTTTAAAGAATCAAATCACAAGCTTGCCTTTTTGATAAAAGAGAAATTCATTAGCCATTATGTCTATAACATTTCGTGATGAACAAGGCAGTCTGTGTTCAATGTACTTTGCATAATTCGTATAAGCGCATTTGATATCGTCTGTCTTCTTACTCATTTAGTCTCATTGTTATTTATTTGTCTCGTATCGCGTTTCATTGCTGATTTCTCATCCTGCCTCTTCATCCTTTTCTCATTCGCTGCGGCCACTTGCGTACACACACACTCACTCACACAACAAAAACAATTGTTAACAAAACTCGCGCAGTGGCCGTCTTCCGGAAAGGTGTTCGAGCTGTACAAGTCATCGGTCGCGCAAGTATGTTCTCAATAGCACCAATTATTTTTATGTGTGTGTAGCTAGTTATCTATTTTAAGAGAGAAGTTAAGAGTCGTAAAAAAGTTTAATAATCTTGAGGTATGGCAGGGATTCTAATTTAAGAAAGACACGTTAATTTAACACTGTATTCTGATGTGGACGTAAGACATTTGAAAACTGTGTGATAACAAGAGAGCTTTGTTTGTGCTTCTCGTGTGTTATTCGCGCTAGCGTAAAGTAAAATTGAATACCTGTGTAATCAAGGCTTTAAATATCCCTGTACCGAAACAATTAATTGTTGTAAATTCCTTGGTAATATTTGGCAACTGGAGGCCGTACCGTCGTTCAGTGTCATATCTGTCGTGTCTTCATTGTGGTCCTAATTGTACATTTTCTTTTTTTTTGTTTTGCTTTTCTTTTTTTTTCTTTAAACCCCGATATCCCTCTGTCTCTTTTCTACATTCTATCCTTTCTCTTGTGCTTTCTCCGTCATTCTTCGTTTAGGTGCGGATTACTCCATCTGCGACAGTAAGTGACACCACTTCTTCCCTATCTTTCATCTTTTCCTATACCTTTGTATAGAAGCAAAGTTCTTTTAACAATGTCGAGCATGATCCAATCTATTATAGGCAGACTTCAACTTCTTTTTTATTCCCGTAACATTCCAGTTTTATTTATTTTTCTCTCTTGGGTTTTTTTTTTACTAATCGTGTGTGATTTTCATCTGATTCTGTTCGTACCGTCTTAATTGAATTTTTTTTTTAGTTTGTGGTTTATTGTGGCTTAGTTAAATAGTTGTAACAGTAACTAACGTAAAGCAGATGTTGAATATTTTGTATCTTTTCAAATGACGGCAAACGGTGTTCCCGAGCCTGCGATTTGCGTATAGGTTCAACATTGGCATGCGCCGTGAGTGTATACTTTTAGTGTGATCACACTTAAGCCGAAAGCTGCTGCTACCGCATATTATTTTTAGTTTCATGTCCAGTTTTTTTTTAAATTGTGCTGACTTCCGTTTTTTTTTGAATTTGTCCGCAAATCGTGAAAAAAAACTTGGCCAAAACGGCTCGTCCGGCGGTAAATGAGGGCATTTAGATTTGTGTTCTTTGTGTGTTTCGTGTCTTCTCTTCACTTTTGATAGTTTCATTTTTACAAACATTTCATTAAGACTGTAGTCCTTACACACAAAAAACAAAACAAACAAATCTGCTAATGTGCCGTGCTGCGTGTGTGGTGTCCGTGTGTGGATTTCAATCTAGCGCGCGCGATGGGACTTTAGAAGCGAGCAAACTAGGCTAGCTCTTTGTTTTGATTATACTTGCAGATGACCATGTGACTCCTCAGTTTACGCCTCCAGAGTTGCCAAAGCGGGTGCATGTCAGAGGTATTTACACCCAAAAACTAACCCACTCATTTTCAAAAGAAAACTAGACGACGGTCTATCTAGAACTCTTTGATTTTTTTCTCTTTCCTATCGAGTTTTATTTTTGAATTATTACTATTAACTATTACTACCACTACTACTATCATTGACGTTAGCCGTGTGCGTTATTTTATTTGTCTGACGTCAAGCTGACAGACTTCTTCTTTTGTGTTTTCAACTATTGCTGCAAACATCACTAGAAACCAATCATTTTTTTCTTTCAATAGAGCTGCATTTTGTCATTATTAACGCCTAATAGAAATTCGAGAATTTCATACTCGTAGCATTTTTATTTTTATTTTTTTATGGCTCATGAAGTTAGAATTTTTTCCCTTTTTTTTAACGGGACTACACAATAACTATAATATTTTGTGTGTGTTCGTTTTTCTTTTTTCCATTTTGCCTTGCAGGTGAATTATTACGGGATGACGATCCGCGATGTAAGTACTCCCACCATTTCATTCAATAATTTTTTTATTAGCTGTTTCAATTTGATAAATTACATTGATGCGCATACATTACTGACTGTGTTTGTTTCTATTGCTGCGGCACCGCAGCTCCCTTGCACAATCAACACAATGCAGCAACCACGCCCTTGTTATCAGCCGTCAACAAGACCCACAGCAGCACCAACAGGACCCTCAATAAACTGACGGGCAATTCGTCCAGCGTCCGCGGAGTCATCGACGGCGGTCATTCGCCATCGCCCGATTTCAACGCCAGGTATTCGCTTTGACTTTTTTATGTCAATTAAATTTAATGAAATGGCTTTTTGCACCTTAAAAATGCGCAGCATTTAAATTGTAGAATTAATTTTAAAAGCTTGTTTCGAAATCAAGGTCCAATATTACGAGTAAGAGCTTAATGCGCGCAGATCTGTACACAGGTTTTTGCTTTGTTTTAAGACCTACACACATCAATTTGTTTTGCATTTTTTAAACGCATCTCGGCATCACATTAAAATCGCTAAATCAGGGCCACGTTTGGTGAACTCGGGATTTGCCAATTGTGATGCGTGATTTCTGACGAACGCGATCTACTAACAGTTAACAATCGCTGATGGCGTTATTTTACATTTGGGAAAGAAACATTTTATTGACAGCCGAACATGAATGTAATAATGAACCAACAAAAAACAAAAACACATTTTTGTGACTTTATTTTTTTCAGGGCCAAGGAGGACAGTTCGTATGCTGGTTACCATCTATCATATGAAGTGAAAAAACTCATGTACGCGTCACTTGCCATCTGTCTCTCCGAATGATTTTTTTGTTTATTTTATTCCTTTTTTTTTTTACACATTATTTCAGTTTTCTTTGGAAGTGTGTGTCGTAATTCAGCACTCGTTTTATTTCTTTCCGACACATAGTTTATTTTAAAAAAGAAGCAAAGCTTTTGTTTTCTGTGTCGCATTTCCGTTTCGTGTCTGCTGAACGTCTAACCCAATTGCCCGAGAGTCTGTGTGTCACATACAGTTATCCTTTGTTTCAACTGAATAATTCGAAAAGACATGAGAATTGAGTTAAAAAAAAAAAAAAAAAAAGAAGAACAGAGGCACTTTGATGTTTTTAGTTTGTCTCTTCTCGTGCAGCCGTTCATTTGTCGGTTGCGCCTTCACTCGTATAAATTAGTTGGCTTCGCCTTTTTATTTTTGGTTCCATATTTTTTTTTCTGTCTGGAAATATGGTTTTCAGTGTTTTTTAATGTTATTTTAATTTGGGACAGTTATTGACATATTTGATTGGATGTAGGCCTACGAGTCGAGGATCTGCTGGAAACGGAACACACAACACGGGCATTGCTGACGACCAGGCCAGGGATTTCGATTTTGAAAAGACGGAGATGAAATACGACTCGACGGGCATGTTTCATTGGTCCCCCGCTCGCTCCCTGGAAGACTGTATACTGGTAAAACGAAATCGCATTAGCCAAAAACATGAAATTCCTTTTAAACTTTTGAACGTTTCGTGCGTAGGATCGCAATCAAGCGGCTATGACTGTGCTGAATGGACATGTCGTTGTGTGCCTCTTTGCCGATCCCGACTCGCCATTGATCGGATTACGTAATCTGGTCATGCCTCTTCGGGCCTCCAACTTTCATTACCACGAATTGAAGCATGTGGTTATCGTCGGCTCGGTCGACTACATTCGTCGCGAATGGAAAATGCTTCAAAACCTGCCCAAAATTTCAGTGCTCAATGTAATTTCATTTTTTATTTGTCCTTTGATGAGTTGACCTTTCATCTTCTTTTCATATCCCAGGGATCACCGCTAAGTCGAGCGGATTTACGGGCCGTTAACGTCAACTTGTGTGACATGTGCGTCATTCTTTCGGCCAAAGTGCCCAGCAATGATGACCCTACCCTGGCCGATAAGGAGGCCATTTTGGCATCGCTCAACATCAAAGCCATGACGTTCGATGACACGATCGGCGTCCTATCGCACAGTACGATTTCGCTATCCCATTTTTGTTTGGTAGTTTTCGTTTTCTAAGAAAATGAACGTGTTCCAGGTAATAGCGGTCGTGAAGCGCTGACGCCAATTGGCAGCCCGATTGTTCTCCAACGACGAGGATCGGTCTACGGCGCAAACGTTCCCATGATCACGGGTGAATGACGTTTATCCAATTTTTGTTTTAGTGACAGCTAAGATTTGCTTTAACGTTTCACCGACTTTCGTGCAGAATTGGTGAACGACAGCAATGTGCAGTTTTTGGACCAAGATGACGATGACGATCCCGATACAGAACTCTACCTCACTCAGCCATTTGCTTGCGGAACTGCGTTCGCTGTCAGCGTGCTCGACTCTCTAATGTCGACGGTATGATTCACGCTTTCTTTTTCGATAAGTAAATGATTGTGTTAATGTATTTTATGTTTTTCAGACGTATTTCAATCAAAATGCTCTCACGCTCATCCGGTCTCTTATCACTGGTGGAGCCACTCCTGAACTTGAGCTTATTCTCGCCGAAGGAGCCGGCCTTCGTGGAGGATATAGGTGAGCCTTTTGAAAACAATTTCGGCTTTAAATTCGATAAAGCATTTCGTTCTTTGTGAAAAACAGCACGCCAGAAACACTCGGGGAAAGGGATCGATGTCGAGTGGGTCAGATCTCACTCTACGACGGACCTTTGGCCCAGTACGGTGAGGGTGGGAAGTATGGAGATCTTTTTGTTGCCGCACTACGAAATTACGGCATGCTGTGTATAGGCTTGTACAGGTATGCAAATCATTTAAACGTTACGAATTTGAATAATATCTTAACTCTTGAATGAAAAATTAGGTTTAGAGATACCAGCTCATCAGTTGATGCTTCATCCAAACGCTACGTTGTTACGAATCCTCCCGACGATTTCACGCTATTACCTACCGATCAGGTATGTTGATTTCAGTTCATTAGGGAGGAAAAAAGAGATGAGTTACGTGAGAGTTCCTTGTTTGGCCAACAGGTTTTTGTCCTGATGCAATTCGATCCCGGTCTCGAGTATCAACCTAACCGTGGAGAACAGCATGGCCGCGAGGGAAACTCCTGACTCTTGCTCTGTAGCGCCCTCACCGATGGTCCTTATTCTTACATTTGAAATAGTAAAATCAAATTCAGTCAACTCAACACACACACACTTAACACTTAACGGAGCAAAACAAAGAAGAATCGCGGAATTAGGCGTGCGCTTCACAACATTGGCCTCTTCAATTATCATTGAGTATCATCCAAACTTCCTTGTCCTCTCCCCCTCCCACATCCTCCTCGTAAGAAACACACACCTGGTGTTCCCCATCCTGAGGTCTTTGCTGTCACACCCCAATTTCGATACAGGAGAAAAACAAAAACAAGTTTTGGAACGTAAGCCCCAAATGGAAGTGAATGGGGGGGGGAGGGGTTGGGCTCGTTTGTAGGAAAAAAGATTTTCTATGGCGACCTCCATATATCCAACGATTGTTGAACTGTGATACCTTGTAAGAAAAAAAAAATTTAACCCATAACAAAACAAAAAAAAAAAACAAAAAAAATAATACTGGCCAAGCGCAGATTACGTACACAGATTGTTACCGCAAAAATTCTGGTCAATAACTTGCTCCCTCCTTAAGAAGAAAACCCATTTTGAAAGTTGTTTACTAAATTCACAGTCAAACTGCAACATTTAAACATTTTTTTTTTCGCTGTTGTTGCCAGGAAAGTATTTCATTAATTTTTTCATGGTTTAAATCCCATGTTTTTGTTATTTCGTTACCAACAAAATGGTACCATGGTGAGGTGCTCTACAGGCAAAAGAATCCGATTCGTTGACGTTTATTTTGTTGTTGGAAATTCTAGTCCACGAATTACGACTTTGACTTGAAAATAGCCGTCTGAAGTGGGAATTTGGAACAGACCTACAGCTTCTGCTGGTTCTACTAATATGCAAATACTTAAAGAAATTGTGTGAACGATGTTGACTCGTCATTTCATGTATGTGTGCGCGTGTGTGAGTGAGAGATGAATTACGATCGACATTGTTTGATCCTCTTTTCTTCTTCCCGGTAGGCTGACAGGTTTTTTTTTTTATCTGGCCTTCATTTGTTTTTTTTTCCTAATTCTATAATTCACTCACGTGAAATCGCATTTTCATGTTTCCCGAGAGATTGAGAGAAATCCGCTCGTTATTCGCGCTCCAAAAATGAGTAGATTTTTTTTTACCCCTCCGTGTTCTAAATAACAAAAATACGAATAATACTGCTATAGCCTAATTGCTAAATTCTTTTCTCCGTGATTGACATGTCACTCACATCTCATTACCTTCGTTTTTTTTAAAGGCATTTCTTTGTCTTGTCTATTTTTAATTCTCCTAACTCTTCTTTTCACTATTATCTGTCTACCTGTCGCTTTCTCTCTCTTTCCTCTGTCATTATTTGCATAGCATTAACATTCTAGCCTCCCCGTCAGTTCATAGAGTTTAAAGAGGACAGTTTTTGTAGAAAATGAAAGAGGAAAAAAAACACGAATTTACTTGTGTGACTCAACGTTTGGGGTTGACGAGACGATTGATGTCTGCATTGTACCTCCAGTTTTTTTCAACCAATAATTGATTTCTTTGACCCACCTGGACTGTTATCCCTTGCTCCTTGTTAAACACGTCTTTCCCTTTAATCATCCAAACTTTTACTGCTCGTAGTACCAATCTTCAGTTTGAGAGTTAGTTTGAACGATTTGCGATTAAATGGCTCTGAATTTTTCAAATCTTGGGATGGGGGGGGGAGTTGAAACCCATGTAAAATGTATTAAGGTTGATAGGACAAAATTTGTTTTGATTTTGGGGGGAGGGGGGAGTCGCTGTGAAATGATTGTTAACGTCATCCAATGCAAAAATGAGTTACGTCTCTAACTCTCTCCCTTCTGTCTCTCCATCGTTTTCCATTTGACTGTCTATTTTTTTTTCCTCTTCTCTTCTCAATTCACCACGTTCACCGAATCAATGTTTCTTACAAAAAAAAATTATTAAGAAAAAACAAGAAAAAAAAATCTATTTAGTCTTGAATTCTATTTCTCTATCTCTGTCTATTTCTCTCTTTTAATTTTTGTCCGTCTTATGGATTCGTTGTTTTGTCTTAAACTTTCAATTTCCCTTTCTCCGTTCTTAATTCGACATTTACATATACAAAACCGAGAACGTTTTTTTTTTTTGTTTTTCAAAGCACTGAAGCTACACCCACCTCCTTGCCTTATTGTTTACCGTATTTAACCGGAGAGGAAGAAAAACAAAAAAAAAAAATCAATACACATGTTTATTGCCAAAGCCAATTCTTTCCTATCATCTCTTTCTATTTCATCTAAAAAAATGTTTTAAATCCCAAATGTTACGCGAAAAACGACCAAGTTTTATGAACGTCTTAAATTTTCCATTTCTCGAATGTATTCCCTCAGTTGTTTAAGATCGGCCATGGCTGCCCGAGCGACGTGCGATTCGGGAGTATTGACGGGCTCGTGAATCAGGATCTGAACGGCCTCTTTCAGGAAGATTTCGGCATCTTTAAGTTCCTTAATCAGCTGATCTTGTTGCATTCGGCCACTTTCAAACTTTCTATTGGCCAGGCACACCAACGGTACGTGAAGTTCGTAGAGTACGATTCCTATTTGAAAGTATATAGAAATAAAGTAATGTTCTTTTCTTGTAAAAACCTTTAGGAAAAACACCTCGGAGACGTGAATAGCCTGGACACAGGTGATGGAGAGCTTCCAGCAGTTCGGAGCAAAGTTGAGCTTTGCGATGGAGCAAACTGACGGGCATTTCCGGTATCAAAAATCCTGGCACGTTGCCGTACAAGTGGACCAGCGAAATGCGCAGCTGAAGGAGGATGACGTGATTGACGTGAATCTTCTTGGGCAAAGTGAGAAATAATTCTTCGCACCGATCAATTAGATGACGATCAACAGGTAAACGTTGAATATTTTTGACGATATTCTGGGGGAGAAAATTGTGTTACGTAAAAAGAATTCTTTTGAAATCCAAATGAATTTGCATAATTAACCTGTACGACTTCTTCTGTTCGACTTATGTCCTCGGATTTCATTTCCTCGCTGCATTCTGAGCATTTCCAACGAAGAGCTACCGAGCTTTCTACGTCTTGGAGTTGGCCATCATCGTGAGGTAAAACCCATCCGGAGGTGCACGAACGACAACGAACGGCACTTGCAAATGTCCCGAATTCGGTGGGATCTTGACAACGACGACAGCGACAGGTGAAATGTTTACTTTGAAAAAATTGTTTGATGAATTATGACTAATGTAATTTAAATACCATCTAATTTACCAACCCCTTTTCTAGGAATGTTCTGCGTTGCAACGTTGTCTGCAGTGGATCCGTGTAACTCACGAAAATTCCTTCACCTTTGTTTGCATATGGCATTCAAATCAGCTCATCGTCGATTTTGTTTTTTTTGGTTGTTTAAAAACAAATCGATAAAGAAAAAATTTGGTTAAAAATACCTTCCTGGATGGGGACGGTCGCTTTGACTGTCATTTGCGAGTCATTGCTCATTGATATTTGAGCATTGGCGATGCACGAATGAGCCATCAAAGATGCCATGTAAAACGTTCCACGCAAGACTTCATTCGCTGCAAAATGCGTAAGTAAAAGTTAAACTTTTCTTTTTTTCAACTGACGTTTGCGGAATGTGAAATCCACTGCCAGCTAAAATTCACATGCAAAAAAAGAAAGTTTGAATGACATTAGCAAAAGATTTGAGTCCCATGATGTTAACCTGTAAACAGTCGAAAGCCAAACTTTCTGCACTGAAATAATTTACAAACTATCAAACCTTGAAAAGCTTAAGTGAGTCAAGCTTTATCCCGATAACAAAAATGGCATTCCGAAAAAAATATTCTATTATTTAGTAAATTGTTTTGTGTTGCATCTAAAAAAAAATTTAAGGAGTTGAGCTAGTGAAAGAAAGATATACTAAGCCAGCATTTGCTTCTTGCATTGACCAAGTTAACTTTTTCAAAGATTTACTGTTTGAGAGTGGTTGCTCTTGATGATCATGTCGTCGTCGATCAGGTTGTTCGATACGTATCTCTAAAATGAATTCTTTTAAATTGTGAATGAAATGTGTGAGACATTCATGTTTCTTTTTACCAAAGGAGTTGACGTCGATCGCCCCGCAAATCTGTTGGACTAAGTCGTCGTTGATGTCGGGCATTTCTTCGATCAACATCGTCTCCAAAAATGGCGTGATGTTGCGTTGATTGAAACCCCAAATCGAAGTTTTCTGACGGGCTTCCATGTGCGATTCGAGGTCCATCAGCAGCTGCCATTTGTTCGGTTGTTCTCGGCGTAGGAGCAGTAACCGCAGGGGCAACATTAACATGCTCAGCTGGACAGGTATTCTTTGAATCTTTCCATTTTTCTGTCTGTTCTCGATTTCTGGAATGATTTTCTTTAGATATGCACACTCCTTTTGATGTTCGGACGACATTTGGCAATTGTGACCGCATAACGGACTTCGGCAATCGCTGCAAATGTGAGCTTTCTTAAAAAGACGATGGCATCCGAAACAAACGTGCTGTGATAGTGGGCCAGGTGCCGCAGCCAGCGGATATTCCTTCATGACAACATCTCCTGGTTTGAACGCACGACTGGCCACGAAGTACCTTATAGTTAATTAATATTTTGATTTTCTATTCTCAGGGTATTCCTTAGCTGGGAATTGGAATTCAACGGCTCTATACCTGCCCAGTTCTGGTGAACTGTCCAACCGAATTGCGGGACTACTTCCGTTCGACGATGGCCGGTTATTCGATTGCATGATTTTTCACGAGAGAGTTGAAAAAGAAAAAGTGGGGAGATGAAAGAATATTCTGGAAAGAGGCGGAAACAAACGACGTGACTGTTCTTGACTAGACACAAAAACAGTACTGGCGTCGTCAACTGCTATCGTATAAAGAAGACCCAGGCGGATGCAGTTTAAAATTAGACGATAATAAACAAGAAAAAGGCCTGTGTTTTAAGACTGGCACCTCAGAGAGTAGAACACTCCCCTCCGGGAAGACGTGTTGGACAAAGATTGACGATGTTAATACTTGTCGGTTAAAAATAATTCAACTTAAAATTAGCTCTTGCATACCATTTGAAAATACTGTACACTGTTTGTTCGACTGTTAGCGCAATTATCTGCGATAACTAACAAATCTTGAGCATTACTGTATGGTTTATTTAAGGTAAGTATTATTTTTTTAAGTATTTGTTGTTTAGTTGCTATGTCTTGGCAACGGGAGGCAAATATGGCTGCTTCTGAGAATAACAGAAAGCCTTTGCCCATCGTGTTGTTCCATTAACATTGGTGAGAAAAGAAAAATAGTTCTGAAGCCTCAGGATGTAAGCAGCCTAAGCTACCTAGCAGGGCAAGGGAGTTAATGTAATACTTTGTTACAAGAAAAAAAACAGCAATCGAAACTGGGTTATTGTTCATATATGGGTGTTCCTGATTCGATGCACGTAAAGAAATCAATTTTGTGTGTGTGTGTGTGTGTTACTCGAACAACCGCATCTTATTCAGCGGAAAATGTGATCAGGATTGGACGTATGTCGAAGATATTTGCTGTATATTTATATTGGAGGTGTGCCAATGAAATGCAGTTTATATTTGTGCATGTATTATTCCTACAAAGTTTGTTCATTTAAACAATACAAAATACCTTTAAATCAACCGTATCGAAATCGACTGAAAATCATGTAGAGAAACGGCTTAAGAAAAAAACCCCAAAAAAATGAAAATGAAACAAAACATATGTGAAAAACAAGAAAAAAAATATGAAATCGCTTAATTAAATAAAAGATATTAAAAAGTAAAATCTAAAAGTAAAAGGAAAGAAAAAAAAGATGTAGGTGTGACTTTATTGGCTGGGCTACTGAAAGGCGCCTACTCACGGGCGCGATCCCACTACTGCCTGACACGGGAACTTTTGGCTGCTAGGTTTCCCTCCTGGCCCGTTTCGCTCCTCCTTAGATAACCTGGATCTGCCGGATTCCTCCAACCGATCCATGTTGATGCCAAGCTTAGTGCGGACACCTGTTCAACGCAAGCGACGATCCAGCAGGACTCCCAGCCTCAAGCCATCCACTACACCAAGCCTCCCAGAAGCAGGATTACAGGTATGCGCCACATACCCAGCTGATAACTTCGTCTTTTTAAAACTAGCAGTTCTACTTACAGCGACAAGTACTAGTTTTGCAGTATCACAAACTTATATTGAACTGTAATATTTTTAGAAAGGCTATTTTTGTTTTAACGAAATCAAGACAGTGTTAAGTACAATTTTAAATGTTTTAATATTAAATATTCATGAAGTAGTTCAAGACGCCACCGCAACTACAAGGAAGGGGAAACAGCGGGAATAAACAATGGAGGTATCCATGCTATATAAGGCCTGTAAAAAACCCAGAATAGAGAATACGTATCATTCGCTGACTGCAGCTGACAAGAAAATGTTCTTCAAAAATCGGTGAGGTTTTTAAGTAATTTTGATTGAGTTTCATATTTATATTGTTGTCTGTCTAAATATTATACATGTACGATGACGTATAATGTAAAGTATGCATTTTCTTTATTTAAAAATTTCAACGCCAGTTCTCGTACAAATATGGCTTACGAAGATCATGTGTCCGTCCAAGGGTTTCGTCAGTTAGTTTCTAACTTACTGATGTACCCCAGAAATTTACAAGTTGCTGGTGTTGAAATGGAACTTCGGTGTGTTCTCATCTGAATGACCTTGCTGGACAAACTGTTTTAGTCTTTTACTCCCATCTAATGGTAAGATGGTTTTTCTGTTTCTGTTTTGTGAAATGTTATTGTGTACTTCATTGATTCAGGTGGATTTGAAGCTTACTGTTTCCATGGTGCTCAGTTTGGATTCCCTGGCTGCTTTACCTTGGAGTTCCTAAGGTAGGTGGATTGCTTGTATGAAAGTTGTTTTTTATAATGATTGGCGTATGTCATTTAATGTTGCGATAAAATTGCAAATCTGCTGCAACAGTTTTCTGCCCTGTGCAGTTCCTCTAGCTATTGCTTTTCTATCCAGATGTTAATGGTATGGTGCTGCCCCTCTTTAATGTTATTGTCATCGTGGGGTAATGTGTTAACCTATTTCTATTTGTTATCACACTTCATGGTGAACACTATTTGCTACTCTTGACAGTGATGATGACATACATAACCACTGTTGGTACCTGAAAAACTTGTTTTACTCTTAACTACTTGCCCAATTTAATACGTTTCTTTGTATTTGTGTAAGATGTTGGAGTTAATGGTTTCTCACCTTTGACAAGGTAGTATGTTGCGCCTGCAATATGTTTTTGCAAAGTGTTAGGGCTGGTGGCTGCCTCATTTGTACTGTGAGGTTTATATTTTTGGGGTGTTTTAATTGTCTTGGGGGTAGGGTTGTCGGCAGCTAAGACTGTTCTAGGCTAACAGCTACCCAAAATCTTTGGCATATGTTGGTTGGGTGTAGCATGTAACTTTAAAAGACTGCCGTAAACGGTTATTGTTCCATTTGTACTTAGCAATCAATGATCACTACATTTCAGAAGGTACATGCCATGGCGGATTCTTTAATACTTTGGCAATACGTTGGGGAATTACATCAGGGAATTACTTGTGGGGTCTTTTGATTGGGTAATGGAGGCTTTAGTATGGATTTCATTCACATGGTAACCGCAATTTTTCCCATGGATCTATATTATTATCTTAGATTATGCTGATATGGATCCGTTAAACTGTATTGGGTATGATCAGTTGCCATCCTGTGTTTTTTGGAGGTCTTGTGAGGTGGTAGAATGTTACGGTTTCCAGTATAACGTTTGGAACGTAAATATTGTCGAAGGAGTTTTAATCTAGTGATGCATATTACTCCTTTGCTTCCCGATGATTTACAGGTTCCAGGAAATTGTACACGTATAGACGGTCATCTGGGTACCTGTGACTTCCACCCACGTTCTGGGCAATGAGAACTCGGTATGTTTGTTACTGGTAAAGGCAGGGTGGAGAACTTTTTAATTTTCCACCTTTGTCTTGTAGGTGATGGAATATTTCAAAGGGTCTCTGCCTGTGTGAGTGGCGATTGTTATTCCCAATGCATGGACATCGATAATGGAAAACATGTTTGTCTTCACTGGCTCACATGTTAATGGTGACAAAAAGCAAAAAACACGCTGTAATTAACTTCCATGATATATGAACGTATCTTGCGTGTTCTTGTTCATGAGGGGTGGTAAAAAGTACAAAGCATACTAAAGGTCATAATTTAATTTTGTGGTAATATTCACATTAGGCACCACTATTTATGCACAAATTTTCTATTAGCGTTGTTAGTAAATAGTTGTTAGCAAATCGATCGGTTCAATTGTGCGTTTAATTGTGACGCCCGAGGCTGGTAGTCATTGCGTGAACACAACTCTTCCGAGAGCTGGAACGAGCAGTAGCCGCGACGATCCTTGGTCTTCCACACGCATCGTAGAGACCCGTTTCGGAGCCGAGATGGTAATGGAACAGCCCCACGAGTCACCTGACAGACGAAAGCTTGTACGATCAATGAAAAAGGGTAATCAAAAGGAGTTTGATAGCAGCTCCTCTCACGAAGAGTTGGATCCTTTAATGCAATAACAATTTAACCATTGCATCCTCAGTTAATAATTTTCAATTATTGCAAACAAGTTTTAAAGTCGCCTTCCTCGTTTTATTTTATTTTATTTCAATTTTATACAACATACTTAAGCTTGCTACGGGGCCAAATGTGTTTCGAGACATTTATTATACGATACAATGCCGCTTTTATATGCTTACCTTTTTTTCTCAATTCTGCAGCTCTTTGATATGCCAATAACCTTGATGTTTGTATCTTGTTTTCCCGTGTGTTGCCACAAATCTTACATTCCTCTGTATTGTAGCAACAAGAAAAAGAAGAAACAGAGCTGTAAATCGTGTATTTATCAACATTAAAAGAGACACAAACTTGTAATTTACACTTTCTTTAAAACCCCTTTCTGTTTCTAGTAGTAGCTCGTATCCCATTATGATACTCAATTACTCATGGTGTTCTATCGTAGTCACTAAAAGCGTTCAGTAATTCTTCTTGATTCAATAATCTAGGAGACTTGTTGGAGGATTAATCGTCTGGTAACCTATCGTGACGTTAAAGCGTTAACGAGACCAACGTAAGCTGGGGCCATCACACTCCGTTCACAAAGTTCCCGACAAGGTTCGGCCCTGTTTGCTGATATTGCAGGAACCTTGGAGCACGGCAACCGTAAGTTTTCAATAGCCTTGGAGAAAAAAGAATCACACTGCGTAATCAAAATTGACAGGTAATTTCGTTTAAGTAATTGATTTCCTCGATAAATCAATCATCTCAGAGAAACTTGATTAATGCAAATTTGTTTACGTGAGGTTAAGTTTTGAATCTACAGGTAACCCGAAAGGATAGGAATCCTGTGTCGCCTTCTAGTATAAATTTACTCCGGTCATTCTTTAAAAACAAGCCCGACAAAATAAGACCGACATTTCCAACTCAAAGCTTATTTGGTCGGGCTTAAAAAAAAGAACTTGAGAAAGTTAGCAGTTTTTTCCGGTCTGCAATCCGCGTCCGCATTTTATCTTAAAGCAGAAACCCAGAATAAAGTTTGCCCAGTCCACAGTCCGCTTCCGCACTTTATTCTGGACTTTTTAGGAGAAAATCGATTATAATTTGGTCATACAGTTTTTATCGATTTCACCGTTTCCAATACATAAGCAGACCAATTTGTGATTAGAGTAGACTTTTATCGAAGAATTCGGAAGGAACGATTGTAGACGTGTTAGGCATTTAGGCAAAAAATGTTTAGTGCGTTCCGTTTTAAACATTTGTTTTGGCCACTCGTCAAGAAAAGAAGAGAACTAATAATATAACTAGTTTACGACTTGAAACGAACTATAAGTATAACTGAACTGTTTTTGACACAACACACTGAAATTTGCCAAGCCGATTTCAGCCCATCATTTTCAGCAATACAACAACAGAACCATATCCAAATTGTCACACTAAACTTGTACAGCTGTGATATTTCCTGAACACCAAAGCAGTTTGGAGTGCTTGTCAGGCAAATGGGTATAGTAACATTCGTCAATCAACTGCCTAATTCACATTTATTATTTTTGTTTTTTTCTAGCAAATGAGAGAAGTATAGTAGAAGATACCAAATGAGAGACTTGTGGAAAAGGCCTGATATAATGTGTGAGCCTCCCTCAGTTATGTCGATAGGAACCTAATATTTTTCATGCTGGTTACATCAAGGCATTCGGCACATCGGCAGTATGCTGATGTATTTCATTCATCGAGGGCTAGACATTTACATCTTCAACATCATCATCCTATTGGATATTGCTGTCTTGGTGTCCACCTTCATCCTGCCTCGATTCACCTATCTGTAAGTTACATTTGATATTGCTTTTTGAAATTTAAAATGCTTCTATCTTTGTTCTCGTCTCGCCGCATCTTTGCCTTGGCCATCGTCTCGCTACCGCCTTTGCCTTGACCATCGTCTCGCCACCGCCTTTGCCCTGGCCATCGTATCGCCACCGTCTTTGCCTTCACCTTAGCCATCGCCTCGCCGCTATCTTCGCCGTCGTCTCGCCGCCGTCTTCGCCGTCGCCTTGAACATCATCTCGTCTTCGCCTTGAACATCGTCTCGTCGCCGTCTTCGCCTCCGCCTCGTCGCCGTCTTCGCCTCCGCCTCGTCGCCGTCTTCGCCTCCGCCTCGTCGCCGTCTTCGCCTCCGCCTCGTCGCCGTCTTCGCCTCCGCCTCGTCGCCGTCTTCGCCTCCACCTTGGCCATCGCCTTGAACAACGTCTCGCGGTCGTCTTGGATTGGTATTGTTTTGTATTGTGTTATTTTGTAATGTTTAAGTTAACCCGTTGGCTGCCACCCAATTTGCGTCCCATTTTTTTTGTAGCTTGTAGGGACGGGCCGCGCTGTTCTGCTCCATGGTCTATTTGCCATGGGGTGGGACAGTCGCAAATGCCCAAGATTCGCCTTCGGGCGCTGTAGGCAATGCACCATTAGGGACTCTCTTTGTAGGTTCGGTAATAGATTCCAGGGGTGTGCATTCCCGGAATGGAGTCTATTACCGTGCCAGCCCGGACTTGTCTTTGGACAAGTCCCACCTTGGTCGGGGATCCTTCCGACTCGACGCGTAGCAACTGTAGTTTAAGCAACCTACGGGTTGTGTGGCCTGGCAGCCAACGGGTTTACTTAGTTAAATGTTATTATATGTATGTATATCATGTAAAATAGTGGTGGAATTGTGGGATGGAGGAGGGCAATAAAACAATTTTTACACAATACTTTTTTTGTTGTATTTCAATTTTCACATTACGATACATACCAAGAACATTAGAAAACTTATTTCACAAACCTTTCTCTAAATCCTGTCATCGATTGAGCATGTGACTAATCACGCCTGTTAACAATCTGCAAAGGCTTTTATTTTGTTGTTAAGATCCCAAAACAATCTTCAGAATTTAACTAAAGGAATTTTTTTCTCTTCTTACATGTGAGTGCACAATCCATTAATGCAAGAATGATACCAGAGGTTGTTTATTTAAAGTTGCAACTGGCAGCAAAACATCTGTGGCATTGCATGTTGATACAGAAAGGTCCTGCGGCCATCGCCAGCACATGAACTAGAGCATGGAGACCTAGAGTACAGTTAAAATAGTAATACTGTTCACGATCAATTGTAACATTAACTCATGATGTTTGCAAGAAACTAGGACATTTAGTTAGAAAAAGAATATGAAGAGCTGTTTTCTTTATACAGGGCAATTGGAATATAAATTGGCTGCATTTCACTAAACGAGATGAAAACGTGCTGCCAAAGCCAAGCCATGCTTCGACTTAGAACAAATTAGGACAAGTATGTACAATGCTTTGTAAGAAACAAATTATTGACATGATACCTTCAATAGAGTATGATTTACTATAAAATGGACCTATAGTAAAGCGTCTAATAAAACTACGCTAAATTTCAGGTAAAACCACGCCACATCAGCAGTGAAATTTTGACCAGACATAAGTTACTCAACTGTTCTCTGTAGACGCTAAACTCGTAATGAAACAGCTGATAGTCCCATAAAAAGCTTCTAAGTTGCCTTTTTCTCCCATAGATGTCATTTTTGCGGGATTCGCGCTTCATTTGTTTTTACCAGCGAACATGGGAAACAAGAAAAGTTCGTCAGTTTGTCTTTGAATTTTCTCGAAAATGGTTACATGGGTTGAATCGTAAAAGCACATTTTGGGCTCAGTTGTTTGTTGGGTATCTTCTCGAATTTCTTCTATCCAGCCATTTGGACTATAAAGCTATTCACCTTTAGTAAAATGTTTGTTAAAAACTTTTTTTTTTCATAAAGCATTCTAGAAATAACTTCAGGTTAAAAGGATTTCATTTTCTAACTAACTGCTAGCAAACTATTACCGTGGGTAGTATTGTATGAGTTAAACCAACTTGGTTTTGAGTTTTACTATTTTTCACCAAGGTGTCTGTGTTTGTGATGACAAAACTTTTAACGGGAAAGATACAGCAAGAGGATTCAAGCTTTTCAGTTGTTCAAAGGAAGCACATTGTAAATCCAGCAGTTTTTTTGGTAATAAAAAATGCTACATTAATTGTTGTCCAACGCTGAAACTAAATGCAATTTCTTTCGTAGGTGTAACTGTGATTGTGGGATTCAATTGATTTGGAAACTCAATATGCTAGAGCTAGCACGTTTTGAACTTCTGTGTGGACTGATTCTGAGAAGCTGCAGTACCATATGAGCACCTGACAAAACTGAATCGGAAAATTTTCCTTGCTACATTTTCTTGGATCCTTTACTGTAAGTTTGTTACAACATGGATGATTTTTGGTTATGTTTCTACATTGTTTGATTGCTGTTAATCATTTTTAAAAATTCAGCCTTGTAAGATTGTGTGGGCAATTGGGGCAAGTCTTAATGGAAGCTCTTTTAGTTGCACTTCATTAACACATTAGAATTACTTTGATACTACCATTGATAAGGGAGGTCTGGTAAAATAGAGAAAGTAGAGAGAAGTTGTTGCTATTAGAAAAACTTGCAGTTTCATCTAACTTCATTATTGATGTGTTAATAAAAGACGATTATAACAATTTGCTTTCTTACAGCTTTCTTCACACTACATTCATCATGGTCTATGATTCCCACGATCTTACCTTTGTTACCTGACTGGGATTCGAACCCAAGGCATTGAGCATTCCAGTATCTCACTCTACCACTGAGCTATTTCAGGTAATATTAAGAAATCTAAGTCTTCAACACATTAAGGTAACTGTGCCCAGTAGTCAATAGACTACCAGATATCATTGGGGGGGATAATAGGGGGGGTTGCCCGGTAGATATCGCTCTCGTCTACAAACTCGAAGGTTCCTGGTTCGATTCCCGATGTCCTGGGCTTCCAACCTTCCACGTCTGCCAGTCGAGTCGAGGAACTTCCCCGTTACGAAGTAACGGGACGGATATTTTGGCACCAATTAATGTAATATCCCATAAAATATTTTAAAAATTTCATTTTGTTCTAGCGACGTGACAGATCTGAAATTTTGACATCTAACTGAATCTTTGGATAAGTATTTCCAAATTTATCACATGCTTTAACTTAAGAGTAACTTTTTTTTAAATTACATATCTAGTCTCTTTCAGGATTCGAACCTGTATCCTTTGACGTATCATGCCAATGCTCTACCACTGAGCCACGAGACTTATGTTCTGCCTGTCTATTTTTCGTTATTAATTAAGGTTAACAAATTTGGACTTGTGGCTTTTTTGGTTTATCTTGGAAATTTGTTAATGTAACTCATAGCTCAATGGATGAGCATCGGCGTGGAATGCCGGTTGTCAAGGGTTCGAATCCCGAATGAGTCAAAATGGAATATTAAAGTAGCTAACATGAACGCATTAAAATTAACTCATATCTATGTTGAAGGGATAATCTGTATAACAAGTGAATACCAAAATAAACATTGAAAACACTGCAACGAAATTGTTATTTTTTTTTATTTTTTCAAAATCAGCGATTTTTTTTAAGTGTCCAACCAAGGCAAAGGCAGACTCTCAAGAGTCTACCTCTGCCCTGGTTGAACAACCCCCGGGGAGATTACCCGGGGAGTGGCTAAGAGAAGCCGGAAAAGGATGAAGAGTGATGATCGGACAAGTTTTTACGTGAGCGATTAACCGTTAATTCGGATTTGTGGGTAGCCTCTTCGCCCTCCAAAAGTTATCATTGAGCTGGAGGACCCCCACGTCCCCTTTCCGGACAGCGCACTCACAACCTTTACTGCTGATCACAGTAGGGGCATGACCCCCTACGGGCTTATCACAAGTCAAGGGGAAACGGGGCTTCAGAAAAGAAGGGAGCCCAGAAATGCACTTCAATATTTTTGTACAAATACCGTAACATGAGAGATAATACAAGAATCCGGAAATCTTCGATCGCCCTTTCAACATTGCACATACATTTTTTACACCATACGTCCATCAATATCTTCTTCAAAACCACCACGACTGCAAATTTAGATTAAAGAAATAAAATGTTCATAAGTATAATATTTTGCTGATACACTTACTTCACACACCGAAACCCTATTGGCAAACTTCTCGTGAGAACCAATGGATCATGAAGATACCTAAAAGATACAAATTATAAAGGTAAATTAAAAAACTTATCAAGTCCATATTGTTTTACAATCACTAGAGCTTATCTCAGAATAACTTGTTTTAATGTTAAACAAATGTGGTTCTACGGCCACAATATTAAATGCTTTATAAAAATCTCACAATCACAGTTGCAACTATGAAAGAAATTGCATTTAGTTTCTGAGCTGCAAAAATTAATGTAGCATATTTTTATTACCAAAAGAATTGCTGGATTTACAATGTGCTTCCTAGGAACGATTAACAGCTTGAATCCTCTTGTTGTATCTTTCCCACTAAATGTTTTGTGATCACGAACACAGACACCTTAATGAAAAATAGAAAAACTAAACCAAACTGGTGTAACTCATAAAACACTAACCGTAGCAATAGTTTGCTGGCAGGTAGTTAGAAAATGAAATCCTTTTAAACCGAAGTTATTTCTAGAATGCATTGTGAAAAAAAAAGTTTTTAACAAACACATTATACCAAAGGTGAAGAGCTTTATAGTCCAAATGGCTGGATAGAAGAAAGTCGAGAAGATACGCCAGCAAACAACTGAGCCCAAGATGTGCTTTTACGATTCAACCCATGTAACCATTTTCGAGAAAATTCAAAGACAAACTGACGAACTTTTCTTCTTTCCCATGTTCGCTGGTAAAAACAAATGAAGCGCGAAACCCGCGAAAGCGACATCTATGGGAGAAAAAGGAAACTCAGATGCTTTTTATGGACCTATCAGCTGTTTCATTTCGGGTTTAGCGTTTCCAAAGAACAGTTGGGTAATTATTGTCTGGTTAAAATTACACTTCTGATGTCGCGTGGTGTTACCTAGAATTTGGCGTAGTTTCTATTTTTTGCTTTACAAACGGTCCATTTGAAATTAAATTCGTACTCTATTGAAGGTATTTTGGCAATAGTTTGTTTCTTACAAAATGTACCATACTTATTAAAACCATACTTATTAAAACTTTGAGGCTAGGCCAAGCTTGAGGATGAGGCTAGGCAAAGCCATGCTTTGAGTTGCTGCCTAAGCCAAGTTGGCTTAGGCAGCACGTTTTCATTTCGTTTAGTGAAATGCAGCCAATTTTTATTACCATGGCCCTTTATAATTAAAACAGCTCATCATATTCTTTTTCAAACCAAATTTCCTAGTTTCTTGCATGTATCGTAAGGTGGTAATGTTACAATTGATCGTTAACAGTCTTACTATTTTAACTGTACTCCAGGTCTCCATACTCTAGTTTGTGGGCTGGTGATGGCTGCAGGACTTTCCAGTATCAAAATGCAATGCCAGTACGCCACAGATGTTTTGCTGCCAGTTGCCACTTCAAATAAATGACTTCTAGTATCATTCTTGCATTGATGGATTGTTCACTCACATGTAAGAAGGAGAACAATTCCTTAAGTGAAATTCTGAAGATTTTTTGGGGTTCTTAACAACAAAATAAAAGCCTTTGCAGAATTGTAAACAGGTGTGATTAGTTACATACTCAATCGATGACTAGATCTAGTTAAAGGTTTGTGTAATAAGTTTTCAAATGTTCTTGGTATTTATCGTAATGTGAAAAATGAAATACAACAAAAGAAGTTTTGTGTAAAAATTGTTTTATTGACCCTCCTCCATCCCACAATTCCACCACTGTTTTACACGATATACATACATATATACATTAACACTTAACTAAGCTAACCCGTTGGCTGCCAGGCCAACCAACCCGTAGGTTGCTTAAACTACAGTTACTACACATCGGGTCCTAAGGATCCCCGACCAAGGTGGGACTTGTCCGAAGACAAGTCCGGGCTGGCACGGTAATAGACTCCATTCCGGGAATGCACACCCCTGGAATCTATTACCGAACCGACAAAGAGAGTCCCTATCGGTGCATTGCCTACAGCGCCCGAAGGCGAATCTTGGGCATTTGCGACTGTCCCACCCCATGGCAAATAGACCATGGAGCAGAACAGCGCGGCCCGTCCCTACAAGCTACAAAAAAAATGGGACACAAACGGGGTGGCAGCCAACGGGTTAACTTAAACATTTTAAAATAACACAAAACAAAACAATACCAATCCAAGACTACGGCGAGACGTGGTTCAAGGCGATGGCCAAGGTGAAGGCGAAGACGGCAGCGAGGCGATGGCCAAGGTGAAGGCGAAGACGGCAGCGAGGCGATGGCCAAGGTGAAGGCGAAGACGGCAGCGAGGCGATGGCCAAGGTGAAGGCGAAGACGGCAGCAAGGCGATGGCCAAGGTGAAGGCGAAGACGGCAGCGAGGCGATGGCCAAGGTGAAGGCGAAGACGGCAGCAAGGCGATGGCCAAGGTGAAGGCGAAGACGGCAGCGAGGCGATGGCGAAAGCCAAGGCGAAAACGGCGACGAGGCGATGGCCAAGGTGAAGGCGAAGACGGCGACGAGGCGATGGCCAAAGCCAAGGCGAAGACGGCGAAAAGGCGATGGCCAAGGTGAAGGCGAAGACGGCGACGAGGCGATGGCCAAAGCCAAGGCGAAGACGGCGAAAAGGCGATGGCCAAAGCCAAGGCGAAGACGGCGAAAAGGCGATGGCCAAGGAGAAGGGGAAGACGGCGACGGCGACGGCGACGAGGCGATGGCCAAGGAAAAGGCGTAGACGAGCGGAGAGGCGATGGCGAAGACGGCGACGAGGCGATGGCAAATACGTGAACCGATGTGAAGACGTCGGCGATGTACCATAGTGAACTCCCTTCATCGCCGTGGGCTGTTGCTGAGCTCCTGAGATGCATCACTTTTGGTCATCTTTTGCTTTTTGTTAAAAGCCATGGTGTTATTCTAATAAACAACAAAGATAGAAGCATTTTTAATTTGCAAGAAGCAATATCAAATGTAACTTACGAATGAATCAAGGTCAAAAGTGTACAACAAGACAGGGATAGAGAAACTTGAAATATCCAAAAGGATGATGGTGTCGAAGAAGTAAATGTCCAGCTCTTGTTGAATGCAATGCATCACCATTCTGTAACATGAGGCCATGAGCCAATAGGCAATACCAGAATAAAGGATGGCATTCATTTCTGTATAATTCAGGTTGTTGATTTACCTTTATTATTGGTATGCCTATTGCCAGCGTCCACATCATTGGTGGTTTTAGTTTGAAATTGTTTCCTCCATGATAGTGAATAATGGAACCGTATCGATTGGTTTGGTAGCAGGCAGAATATGAGTCCTCTCTAAAAGCAATAGCATGTTGCAAAGTGGCAACCTGGGCTGCTAGCAACTTTGTGGTTCGATGGCTTGCCTGGCAAAAGGGAAACTGTGAGACAGAAAAAAACTATTTTTATTGTTCTTTCTCCAACAGACACATGACACTGAACTTACTAGATAGTATATAACACACACTTAGTAAACAGGTGAATTATTGATGGGAACACAAAATGTAGCGAAGAAAATTATGAATCACTTGGAGTCTTGGACTCACTCTATATGTCCTATCCCCTGTCTTTTAAGGGATGTCAACATTCAATTAGTCTGAAATTTGTTCACTAGATGTCCATACTTAATTATTGTCTGCTATTGTTAAAAAGTTGGGATTATTACTGATTTAAATGAGAGTGAGACACACTTGAATTGATTTGCAGGACGCTAACCAATTTTAAGCTTTGTCAGATGGAATATTAACTGCAGATAACAGGTCAGCATTAAACAGTCTGCAGGTCTAAGGTTCCAAAGGATATATGAAATATACACTAATTTATGTTGTTAGTAGATTAAGTACATACCTTGACTTAACTTGTACAACCACAGCCCAAGATGTGCTTTTACGATTCAGCCTATGTAACCATTTTCGAGAAAATCCAATGATGAACTAAAATGACGATTTTGACGAATTCTACTGCAGACATCTCTGGAAAGGCGGGAAAGCGGAAAGGTAACATACCGTAGCGCAGTGTTGCCAATTCATACAAACACAGTCAACAAAAATTTTTGATCCTTTGAATATTGAATTTCCTGTGAAAGAACAAAAGAAAAATCCCTCCAAAAAATGCACAATATTTAAATGCTCTGAAACATTAAGTCACAGATAAGAACAAAAAGAAACGCGTTCGCCTTTTCCGTATGCTTCGATCTTGCATAAAAAAAAGGATTTAGGTATTCAAATTCAAATAAAGAAAGTTTACTTTAAAGATTAATTTTACATAAAGCAGTATTTCTAATTACAGTAATGGTTTCACCATCTACGATTGTATTTTGGGATGCTTTTACACTACCTTTTTGCAGAAGGCGTAACCTAGTGAGATCCAGTACTGCGAGGGCCAACATGGATTAATTACTACCAACCAGT
This sequence comes from Daphnia sinensis, assembly GCA_013167095.2. Lineage (NCBI taxonomy): Eukaryota > Metazoa > Arthropoda > Branchiopoda > Diplostraca > Daphniidae > Daphnia > Daphnia sinensis. The sequence goes on along the minus strand of CM023196.1, from coordinate 6,393,842 downwards.
ACTCTCATTTACGGTAATGTGTAGGTGATTTGGTTGCTTTTACCCAAAGGCAATGTACACAACCGAAATCTTGAATACAACAGCTCTGTCAAGAAACTGAGATCCGCCAATCCAGTTCCAATGCCCAAGATAAAGAAGGCACTACCGCACTAGTCAAATCAGACAACTGAATAGGAGTTCCGCGAGATACTCTGCGTGTTGATTCCACGAAACACTGTTCGGCCCTGGGAGTAGTTGGAGGAAACCAATTGTAAACCCAAAAATTGGTTAGGCCCGTCTCCCACAATTCCAAAAGTCTGCATAAAAAAAAAACAAATGAAAAGAAAGAATACAACACACAAGAAAAGGTAAATTTAAACCTTCCGATGTTATATGCAAAAATAAGATATATCTATATACTAACGTTTACTGTGAGCATTGGTATACGAACTGTTCTTTTTAAAAAGCCAAAAATAGTATCCAGTTGACAATGGCAATTTCTTTGACATTTTAAAGCGACATTGCTGATCTTTCTCAAACTGGGAGGAGACGAAAGACATGGCGAAAGTTTTTATCTGAATTTGAGGAGTAAAAAGGCACATAATTTAACATTGTTTCTAAAAAGAATTTTTTAACATAAGGGTCAACTCACAAACGGAAAAGCATAGCGAACGGTCTCCAGTTTTTCCGTGACTTTGACAGCATCTCCAACTATGTTTCCAGGAATAAGGCGGGCTTCGTCCGCAAGAACCTTAAAAACACCTGACGTTGCTTGCTATCAACGACACCAATATTAAAGCCGGTTCGTTCACGTGGTGAAAGTAAATAACTCCCCTTTTTTTTCTTACAAGCATTTGTTCTCCAATCGATGTCATGTCATGTCGAAGAAGTACTTGGGTCTCTGTACTTTCGGCCAGCTCTTCAAGAGTCTATTGACGGTTGTCGTTAACGACGGTTTTCGTTATGTTGGTTATTGTTAACGATGAAATCACAATACCCGTGTAAGAGATGACGAGGACCATGGCGCCCAAGACAAGAACAGTCAACAAGACAGTCTTGTTGGTCTCAATTTAAACTTGATCTGTTCATCAACATTAAAACAAATTAGACCATAAGAATAGTATCATAATTATGTAATGCAAAAACCTACCATCATCATGCTTACGTTTTCCATCTTGTCTTACTCGTAGGTCTTGACCAAAAGCTTCAGAACACTTCACCTTCATATGTGTAAATATTTAAGTCAATTGAATTTCCACTTCAAGAAACATCTAAAATGAAATGTTTTGCATAATAAAGAAAACAGACTGGAAGACAATGAATCTAACCAATATCGAAAGCAAACCCAGATATTCCATTTTACAAGTAGATTTGGGTGGTTGCCAAAGCACATCCACACCATAATATCAATAAATTAAGGTATATTTTGTAACAAACTTTTTCAGTTGTAACGAAATACCTTATCATGTTGGCCTCCACTATTCTTTCCTAGCCTTTTGAGACGAAACTGAGGTTAGGGCTGAGTTATTGAATTTAACCCCTTAAATGTTGAAACATTTACCCAATTCTGATGTATGTAGGAATATACCACAATTTTATCAAAATACTTGTTCAATTTGAGACGCGGAGAAACATTCAACGATTGAAGTTCTTGAAAGAGAAGCTCGTAACCGTAGGAAATACGGATGGACGAAACTGAAGCACTTGATTTGCAATTGTGGCATCAATCAAAATATCCCACGGGACCACACTGATTGCAGACATCGACATCAAACGCATCACTCGAGATCATCAATCGTTTCAAGATTAGCACGCTGCAAGTAATAATTCGATCAGAAAAATTTGAATAATATCGATGACCGATCTCAAGCGAACCTAATTCCGTCTGCGATCGGGCAATCGCGTTCCATTTCACCACGACGAAGACCTCCAACGCGGGCACAACCTTCTGTGTGTTGACGTGTCAAAACAGCTCGAGGTCCACGTAAACGCGCATGCATCTTATCCATCACCATATGCTTCAACTTTTGATAGTAAACCTAAAAATTTTAAAAGTAAATTAAATCCGTTCACTGTCGTAATAAGATCTCGGTTCGCTTGAGTACAGGTCCAAAATAAATGTAAGCCGTAAGCTGCTCCCCCGTTGTTCCAGAATTCTAACACTCTTTACCTTGATAATTGTATCCATGCTTGAGCAATTCTACACTGACATCTTGGACCTGTAATAAAACTTTGACATAACATAACCCCAAATGAAATATTAAATCCGCACCTTTTATCCGCCAAACGCGGCGCCGTAGTGAAATTTTCCTTCCATGAGCTCGGTTGTTCCACCCAAAAGTTCAATCAGTTTTCCGACTGTCATGCGAGATGGATATCCGTGGGGATTCAATGATTACATCAGGACAAATTCCAAGCTATGAAGGGTAAGTCTTCCTGTTCTGCAACAAGTGCTGCAATAAAAAAAAATTGGGGGTTAAAAAAGGTCCATGGAAATCACACAACGAAAGACATTAACCGGTGACTCCTTTTTTTACCATGTCGACTGCTGAACTTGTCGCCGATTTCAGGTCGCCGGGTCTGCCGCAATGGGATTTCAATAATGTTTGCCTCTTCGGCATTAGAAAATCAGCTTCAGCATCAGCTAGGCAGAAGAAAACATAACTTTCTCAACGTAAGAAGGAATCGGTCCTTTGGATCTAAATTAGAATTGAACAATAAATTCTAAGAAGCTAAGCCTGTAAAACTGTACGAGCTTACGTGTATGGGCAGGGCACGTCGCGATATTCTGGCATTGGAGCCTTAGCTGGTGCAAGCCTTAGCTTTAGCAGCAGTAGCTTTTTTAGCAAGCCATCGGCCAGTTCTTGTATATGTCTTACTATTAAAGCTGATTTTCCATTTCGGACGATTATATATGGCCTACGGTAAGAGAAAACTAAGGAAAATAAGTAGTAATTTAGGATTCTAGATTATTATACCGGCATAGACGACCACCAACGCAGCTGATGTACATCGCTCTTGTTAAGAAATGCGGATAAATGGAAACGAAGTCGTTGATGTAGCCATGGCGATGAGCCAATTTGAAATACCGGTTTAAGCATTAATAATTTTGGACGAGTCGCAGGATATTGACTAAAATACGAATAGATAATGCAGTGAACAACATCGTAATTTACGAGACAAACATATAAATTAAACAAACCGTTGGGGGAAAACAGTGTGCATATTCAGGTCGCTGATCTCTTCGCCACCGAATAGATTAACATCAACTTCCATGTTTTGTGCAATCCGGATAATGGGTTCTTCCTCTGCCTCCGTGGTGATATGAGTCATCAGTGCGAGAATTTTTACCAGACCACATCCCTAAACGATGCCAACAACAAACAATAACATTTGCTTTATGATTAAGAGTTTTTTCCTCTCCTTCAGGTGTATCTGACGGACACAACACACCTATTTTTAAAAACTCAACATATAGAAATAAATTAACAAGAATTAGAACATTTGATAACAAAGGGGATGGTATTGTCACCCCATTGAGAAGGTTGAAGAGAACGGGGTCCAGACACTAAACATGTCTTCTCGTCAGTGTTAAACGAACCGTTGGGGGAAAACAGTGTGTATATCCAGGTCGCTGATCTCTTCGCCACCGAATAGATTAACATCTTCAACTTCCACGTTTTGCGGATGATGGGTTCTTCTTCTGCCTCCGTGGTGATATGAGTCATCGGTGCGAGATTTTTTACCAGACCTTAAAGGTCAGTCTAAGTTTTCAAAAGAGCAAGAGCAACATATCGTAACATTACATTCTGAAAACTATGTTGCTTCAAATACCATTTTCCTTTGTTCACGGTCACATTAGTGAGCGTTTTTCGTTCCATGTGTGCTGCTCGTTATTTGAGATGACATGTTTCCTTTTCTATCCAGCTCAACAATCATGCGGTTTTCAACATTTGTTCTTGAATCACGATCACCTAAAATTGACTTATCTGAAAGATTGTGATAAACAGCATTTTATCATAAGCTTTATACCTTTTCATTTCCAAAAATAATGAAATAACCACCACAATCACATGGACATTCATTCTTCTTTGCCATTTCTGCAGGCGACAGACCAACCCATGTGCAGTTTGAGCTCCTTAACATGATTGGCATTCTTCCAATCGCTATACCGTTGCGTACAACTCTTTGCTGCCCCCACGTACAATCAATGTCAACGGTAACTGGCGCCAAAAAGGTTATTCCTCTTAATCTGCACTCATGGTCATGAGGTATGGTCAGACCAGACTAGTGATTTTAAAAAGAATGTGGAATAAAGGCTGATACTTTAAATGAATCAAACAAGCAATTACCTTATGCATGTCTTCTATGGAATCTGGTTATCCCACATGAAAATCCAAGTACTTTAAGTAGAATGTTTGGTCAGCAGGTTTCCCTACCTTTTCATTTGATTGAACAATTTTCTTGATGTCATAATGTCATTGATGAAGTAATTGTAGGAATCAATATGCTGTTTAACCAATCCCTTGTTCTTGAGAAAAGCTGGAACCAACATCCAATTTTCCTGCAAAATCGACAAAAAGATTAGCTCCTAAAATTCAAAAACGAACATTTCAAATACCTCAAAAGCCTTTATAGGTTCCAATAATTTTTCAAAATCTCCATAAATATCGCTGTGTGATTTTCCTTTGTTTCACAGCATAAGGCATAAACTTATTTTAAAATGGAAAAATTTATTGCTCCAGTTGTGTCCGAGTTGTGTTCGTGTGTCACCTTCCCATGTAAAAACAAATGAAACGCGAATCTCGTGAAACCGATTTTTGCTGAAATCATGGTCAAAGATGGTGGATCCAACAACGTGATGATATCCACGCCTTCACGCTGTTAAAACTTGCGTTTTTCATGACCAAGGCGTCTGGAATCCGTAACCGACCCAGTACAATGTGTGTATCACCTTCATCAGTGTGCAGGATGTCATCTACATTTCGTCCATTAATATATGTACAGTCAATGTTTCCTTGGACATCTAGGACGTCGACTTCAATACCAGCTAGGATAGTTTACTGGCCCGAGGTGTCCCACGGCCGTGAAGGCGCAACTGACAAGCAATTTCGGAATCGTTATGAGTCTTAACTATCCATCACAACAGTCCGATACAACGACAAAGTTGGGCGAACACAGCACGTTGGTGAAAGCATCGTAGAAAATCAAATTTTCTTTAACAACCTAAAAAAAATTCGAAATATCAAATCGATCGCTGATATGAAGAAGAAATGAGAAAATACTGTCTGTGAAAGAATTCGGCCATACGACAAGAAATATAAACCGTAGAATTTGAGATGTGACAAGAAGACGTATCATAAGATTCTGAACGGACCAGAAAAACATCTCAAATTACCTGAAGATTGATCCCGAGTTGCTGTAAACTAGTGACCACCTTCTCGGATTCGTCTTTACGCAGGAAACCGGTATCGAAATGGATGGCCTGCACTATCGCGATGAGTTGTCACTCTGTAGAACTGCTTTCTAAAGAAGGGCAAAACACACGGAAGAATTCGACTTTGACGCTTACCAGCATGAGCACGATCTTATCACGTCCGTCCGTAAGCAAGATGTAATAGAGGCAAGGCTGCTCGCGTTTCTCCAATGTCTTGCGATCCACAGATGTCGAACAAGAAGTTGTGCAACACATTTGTCCTGAAATTTTACACCAGCCTTTTAAGATCAATGCTTCGCAAACAATGGAAAACAAACCAACATCTTGGTCCCAATCAACAACCAAAAATATAAATTTTTAAATTACATTTTGTATATCGTCTATTACCCATGGGCCATGGCTTTGTGGATTTCTGCCTGGGAAGCTGGAGATGGTGGAATAATCCGCACTTACGAAAACAATTGATTTGAAGTGATAAGTCAAGTGTTTTTCTTTTTACCAATATAGCATTTGTTTTACAAAACTTCCAACAAGAAACAAATGTATCATCCTCCAACTTAAGTTTTCCCTGCAAGTTCAAAAATATCAAAAAGTCACTTTATACAATTGATTAGGGATTTGTCAAATACCTTCAGCATGTTTTTGAGCAGAAGTTAAAAGTCTTATTCTTCTGTTGCTCTTTAGCATTTTGTTCTATCTTCTTGCACTTGTTATGTAACTCCTCATAAACTAATTCCTAAAATGTTTTTAAAATTTAAGAAAATATGCACATGCATATCAAATATGGTAAGTCTAATGCGAACAAGAATTAAATAATATTGGCAAAATGAAAAGAAAAAAAACTTTGAACTTCATTACTGTCTTTATGGCTGCAGCTTTTGAATGCTGAGTATCCACATGGATGAATTTTTTCCAAGGAGGCTAGATGATTCAATTTCTCTTTTCCCCATCGCTGCCAAACAGTTTGGAGATTCTTTTACAATACAGTTGTTTCTTCTTTCCCACCAAATTTTTTTTTATCACAGACTTCGTTTTTTTCTTTCAGTATTTCTAGCTCACCTCCATCCACTAACTTGGCAACCACAGTGCTGTTCTTTATATTTGTATCTGCAGCAGGAACACGTTTGCATGTCAAGGAACAAGGATGAAATTTTCTGTAAGCATTAATGATTAATCATCCAATATTGATGACCTAATTTTGAAAATTCAATGTTACTTTGAATACAATCAAACAGCATTAAATAATATTTGTTACTTTGAAATCCATTCAACCAATCAAATTATGTATGATGTCCCACTCTAATTTTTTAAGCGGCTAAAACAAGCTAACCAGATATAACAAATACCACCTGTGAGAAAAAAATAAATAATAAAGAAAACGCTTCCGTTACAGATATGTAAAACTTCAAGTCGCTATTTTTCACCTTTATCACTCTAGAACGAGTCTACATCACGCCGGACTGCTGAACTGTTAACATGGGCTTTAAGGTAGGCCATGCTTTAAGGTAGGCCATGCTGTTAAGCCGATCGTAAAAAAGCTGCCAATCGTACGCACCGTTACGTCGCATACAAGAACACAACAAAATGAGTTAAATAACTGAATCCGACGTGATTGCCTGAAAGCCGTGCCAAAATGTCTCAGAGAAAAACCCGCCATTCGCCATTGCGATCGACAAAACGAGAAGGAGAGGCCGTCTGATTTCTGATGTACGCCTGCCACCTGGTGGACGCCCGCCATCTGGGGAGTAAAAAGCCATCTAGCGGGAAAATCTGCGAAAAAAGGGGGTTGGTCGACATATTTTGAACTTACACAGAATCCCTAACGGAAACTTATTAAAGGTCGTTTTACGAAAAACGAAGCTCACAAGCAAGGTTGAACTACAACCAATGTGACTGAGAATCTTTGTCACACTCTCAATGGCAAAATTCTATTCATTAAGATTTTTTGGCAAGTGGTTTTGACATGCGAAAAGCTTTGCTTTGTTAAAAAAAAAATGCTTGATGCATCGTAGGTGATTCCATTCGACATTCCTTCGCAATTGACGTATAGTCATTTTAAAATCAATTTATTATCCGTTAATATAATTTCATTAACGCCAGAGACTGTGTACGACGTATATAGTAGACTTGTGTATTATACAGTACTGTATTATAAACTTTTTGTATATAGATAACTGATATTCAATTTATTACATTTGAAGGCCTATCCTTTATACAGGAGTATTTGTATCAATATAGATGCTGACCGAAACATTGCAAGGCAATTCTTTTTTTTTTTTTCGTTTTGCAACGACAAAAGTATTCGCAAATAAAAGACTAAGAACAATATGGATACAAATGAAAGGCTGAAAAGGTGAGTCAACGATATGAGAAAACTTAGCGACAGCATTTGTTCACAAAGCGGAGAATCTATGCCCCCTACAACGGGGTAGTGAATCCGTTGTTGTTGCTGTCGTCATCCTCGTCGTCGCTGTAGTAGAAATGACTGCCCTGTTGGGGTGGCCAGTGCGGTTGACGCACATCTGGTGGCACGAGTCCGGCCTCTGACATCCACTCGTCGGTAGTCAACAAAGCGGATGAGTGTTGAGCCGCAAATAACTGCCGCCCACATTGATTATCTGGACTAAGGCTGGTGGCGCTGGGAGTGAACAGCTCGTAAGAAGCGGCTCGACTGCCACCGAAAGCTGTCGCTGAAGGATAGCGCAAATGATCCGGTAGGCGCGGCTTGGTCACTGGCGGAGCCGAGAAACCCCTCCACGGGTTCAACTCGGATTCGTTGGAAAGCCTGTCGGGTACCAGTGCCAAAGGGAGGCCGACTCTTTGGAGAGCTAAATTTCTCTCCCAATGGATCAGTTCCAATTGGTAGAAACGTTTCTCTTCCGTCAATCGTTGCAGTTCGGCGTCACGGTCGGCCAGAACTTGATGCATCTCTAAAATCATTTGTTGCGCTTCGGCGTGTTCGGGATCGTCGCAGCACATCATCGTCGATTGCATCTGTTCAAATTGTTCGATTTTTATCGACAGGCACTCTTCCGACGAGTCTACGTGGTGAGTAGCCACCGCCGAACGTGTGGAAGAAAGAATACCGGCGTCCAGATCGGGACAAGGTCTCAGATTATCTTGGCTGGCAGCAGCGCTTGTCGATGGCGAACATCCGTCACCTGCACCTCGACTGTACACACAAAGTTGTATCATAAAACACTGTTTTGCTCTGTTTAAAACAGCAATATATTCAATCCTAAATTCAGCTTTTTTATTCCATCAAAAACATGTAATCGTAGATAGCGAATGTAAAACGCAAGCTCTTATTGTGTTAAATAGTTAAGGCTGTGTTAAGCTTATCACGTTGTTTTTACACGTCGTTTGATATTTTGGGGATCGTCTTGTTTTCCTTTTTATTTGATAAGATGAACTGAGCCGTTTTTTCAAGACCGTCGTAAATGCCGATGCCCCGGAACACACACGCCTTGTTTGTCTGGGCAGTGGGTTTTTTGTTTTGTTTTGTTTTGAGGACGTCAATTATTCAACAATGAAGTCTATCACCCAGCCAACAGCCATCAATCAAGTGTAAAAAAAGGAGAATCATTTGCAGCGTATCCGAGCCAGTGTGAAGTGGGGAAGGAAAAACATAAAAACAACAGTCAAGGCAAGATCTATATAACTTAGGGCGCTGGCGAAAAAAAAATCAATAGCAATCAGCAAAAATTTCAGCAGAAAATCACACTTGAAAATCATATCCAAATTCAAAACAGAAAAAAAAAAAGAAATGGCACCCGGGGAACGTTATTGATGCAATAAAAGAGGAAGAGATGCTATAAGGGCACGCTCGTTAGGATCGGGATGTTTGAAAATGTTATTTGTGCATAGTTATTAAATCCGCAATGCAAAAATGCTTGAAAGAACTGAACTTCTCTGAAAAATATTTTAAAAGTGTTACTCGGAAAATGGCAGTTATTTTGGAACAGGATTGAACTGCTGGAAGCGGCCAAAATATTCTGTAGAAATCAGAGAGCAAAAGGAAAAAAGGAAGCTGGACCCGTAGGAATGGGAAACCAAATTGTGAGTTTCTGCTTATTGTTTTGTTATCAATTATGAAGCTGGAAAAAAACTATGGCGCACAAAGGAGTTTAGCAACGGCAATCAGCGTGATTAAGGGAAGTAAGAAGGATAACCAACTAATGTAAAGGGAAAAGCAAGCGAAAGCGACAAGGAAAAGGATACAGAACGGAAGGATCTCAGGAAAGCTGTAGAACCAAAAGGTAAAAAGAAATTGGTTAATAAAAAAATGCATTCCGTAAAAGGATAAACACCATTTTCACAACATTTTCATTTGAAAAAGAGAGAGAAAAAAAATCATGATTGCTACGCATGAAAAATCCATTCAGAAATATTTCCAAAGATGCATGTGAAATAATATTTGAAAAACACCATTCGAACGGGCAAAAAAACCAATCAAATTCGAAATCTGGGGGCTTCTTGAGTATCACTCAAGCATCAAAACATTTCGCCAATAAGTGTACGTAACTCGTAACGCGTCCTGTGTCATGTTGGCTGCAAATGTTTCGTACAACGTTTGACTCACATAAAGCGATAAATCGGGGGGAAAACGTAGTCTAGATTTTGTGTTGTTTCATCATAGTTAAATAACTTAATGTATATTCATCTTTAAAACATAACAAAGTAGCGTTCACTTTTGAAAAAGGGCATAAACGATACCCTCTAAAACGACGGCGAAAAGAAAGATAGATTTGAATCAACATCATACAGAGCTCATTCGGGATTAGCTCTGCTCGTGAATCAAGAAGAAATTTGAAAAGAAAAAATTGCATTCTAACACGGCGGATAACTTACCCGTTGGGTGGTGTGGATTCATCGTAATCTTCTTCGCCGCTGCTCTCAGTTGTGCTGGCAGTGCTTTCATCATCGCTGCCACGTCGTCGAGAGCTCGACGTTTCTCTGTTGGATTCCGTTCGATCTTCCGACCGTTGCTGTAAAAGTTCCAACTGTTCCTCTTGCCGCAAAACGAGCTCTTGCAATCTGTCAAGCTCCAGTTGCCTTTGAGATGACTTTTCACATAAAATCGAATATTTATGTAATCGTTACGTAAATTTTATTTTGTGCAGGTTTCATGTACCATTTTGCTGGCGTCGGTGAGTCGCCTCTGAAGATCAGAAATGTGCTCTTGTAGCGATTGCAGTTGAGTTTGATAATGTTCTCCTAGTTGAGTCAGTGCCTCTTGCTTTTCCTCCTCAATCAGGCTTTGAAGGGCGTCTATGGAGTAAACTATTTTAAGCGCAACATACTGAGATGTGAGTTTAAGGGGGAAGGAGTTCAGCTTATTTCTGCGTGCACACAAACGCAATTTCCGTGAACTACGACTAGGCTATAAGGAAATCTTACATGCGGGTGAGAAATTATACACGGTGATATTTTACTCAATTGGCTTTGATGCTGAATTTCGATCGACTGTAGTTTCTCCTCGTACGATTGTTCCAAGGCTTCTTTACTCTCTTCATTGGATGATCCACGCTGTTCTGTAAAATCATAAAAGAATGACGGAGTTATTTTCTGCAACTACTCTGATTCGCATAAAAGTGTTTTTTGCCTAATTCTTCGGCGTGTTTCCGTTCCAATTGTTCCATGAATTCGACATGTGAGTCTTGAACTTTGTTCAACTGTCTTCTTAATTCACACAATTCTCGATCAGCTTCAGCTCGAGTTTCTTCCACCTGTTTATTCAGTTTGGCTTCCCGTTGTTGGAACGAATTTTTAAGCTCTGCTATCTATTCAAAGAAATGTACAGAAAATCACCAAAACTTTTAATAATTGAATTGCAAAATGAGTGAGACTGACTTGATGGTTCATAGCTACTTGCTGGGTGTCCAGTTGTTTCTTGATAGCGGCGATTTGGTCGTCCTTCTCGCGAACTACCTGACGGATGGCCTTCAGCATCTCCTCCTCGTTGGAGGCCACCAGTTCAGCTCGCAATCGATTGTATTCAATCAAAGAATTCTCTTTCCATTTGGCCTCCATCTCCTGTTGCTGCTTACGTGTACAGCCCTGCATTCGAATTCTGTGAAGATCGTCTTCAAGGATTTTTTCCGTTTCTTTTAAATGGTCAACTTGACGGGCTGCCGTCCTAATGACCCTCTGTTGTTCGAATACCAGGCCTCGTAATTGAATCACTTCAGCTTCGTAACTCTTGAGATGAGCGATCTGTTTGCGAAACAAAAGGCTGTTAAACTTCTTACAGCAAGTAAAAATAATGATTCGTACTTCTGTTAGTTTCTCATCTATGTCCCGTTTGTCTTCTACGAGCTTCTGGTATTCCATGGCCATCTCGTTTTTGAACCGTTCTTCAGCGGATTTCTCTGTTTCGACTAGTTTCTTTTTGTATTCTCTCTCGATCTCTCCGAGCTTCCATTCGAAATCGTCTAACAGCTGCGATTCCCTTGAAGCGTCTCGCAACATTTTGGACTCGATTTCAGCTTTCTCTTCGAGAGCTTCTTCTAAAGCCTAAGTGTCAAAGATTATGATTGCATAAGAGTGTTCTAAATTATCCGTGTGAAGAAACGTTTACCTCTTGTAAAAGCCGCAGTTCTTCTTCTCGTTCGTTGTCAATAAGTTCACGCTCCTTGTTCCAGTCAGCTTCCAAACGTTCTATGACTTCTAGTTGAACCTGTCGTTCTTCGTCGGCCAGTATAGCTTCCAACTGTTCCACTCTTTCGGTCTTCTCCCTCAGCTCCAATTCCAACCGATGTATTTGCTCTTTCATGGCGTTGATCAGATCTGTTTGGTCTTCTTCTTGCGTTGACATTTTACCGTCCTGTTGGACGACTTCGTTGAAAAGTAAAAGAAGACGACATGAGTTACGGGACGTGGTTCAGACGTTAGCAATAGAATTCAAAAATAGGGGGTAAAAATGTGCAATTAACTGCAACACGTTAGCAGAACGCATCTGGGAGGCGGTATAATAGCTAGCAGTCGTTAGTTTTGTGCGGTTCGTGAACTGAGGATGAAGGCAGTTTGAATAATACTTGATATTTCGTGTAGAGGTGCTGATGCTTCCTCGGATAAAAATGGAGACTGAGCAGCTTCGTCTAAATCTCTTTGTGTTATCGTTATCGGCAACACATGCGTCGCATCCGGTATGGCTGAGTCTGTCAGACTGACGTCACCAGGATCGGAAATAACAATATCCTTACAATTGAAGGAAACGCGACGAGGTTGTTTATCCTTTGTACTCTGCTCCGGTAAATCTTTTGCCAACCTTTTCGTTGTTTCAGATACCGAAGCATCCGCGGGAGCTAATTGACTAGGCTGAGTCAGCGTGATCGGTACTAGCGGGATAGGTAGTTCCGGTAGGATGACTTCATGGGCTTCGCAAAATTCATCGGGCGGTTCTTCTTGTAAGAGAAAAGAACCGTCCGATGGTAATGGAAGTTCGACAACTTCGACATGATCAGCACTGGTGCCAATCAACGGAAGCGTTAGAGGACTTTTGTCTTCAGCAATCAAAGCAATCAGCGGAACATTATCCGCAGCTTTGTTACTGACGATGCTGGACGCTGAGGAATTGTCGCTGGAGACAATGACTGGCTCTGTTTCAGATTTGAATGAGCCTTTTTTATCTTTACTCGATTTCTTGTCGTTTTTGGTCCTCTTCTTGTTACTCTCTGCTATTTTCTTGTCCTCTTCTTCAGCCTTCACATCAGGCGGCTGTTGCTCTGGCTTTGAATCTTTGCTGGCGGTTTTTTTACGGAAGAAGGAAAACATGGTAGCAGCACTTGAAAGATTTGGATGCTGGGGAATGTTACACCGACTGCTTTATATTGTCAGCCCTCGAAAATCGAGCAACATGGACGTTACTGCTCAGCAAAGCCACTAGAAGCTTACTGGGGTCTTCAATTCATCGGACGAGCGTGTTTTCTGTTTGCAACCAAATCTCCACTTTGGCTACACGCCCAAATGTAGCACTGTCGTGATCCGACGTGAAGAAATAGTCGTGTTCATCGCGCCTCTACACGTATTTTCCGTGAACGCCATCTCTGACTTCGTTACAACAAATTATGAGTGTGTACCGCGGCCGACAGTTTTGTCGTTCCTTAGAATTCTATATTTTGCATTTGTTTGTTAAGCTAAGGTTGTTAACCGAATGGTAACACAAAGCCCAATGTGTCAATGAAAAGAGGCAATAATAAAGCGAGAGCAGAAAACATCAGATGATCAAAACAAACTAAAAAGCAACTGTTAACCGAAAACGTCATTGTTTTCCAGCATTTGATTGGGTAGATTTTCCGTTTCAGTTCAATCGTTACAAAGTTAGGATCTGAAGACAAATAGGCAAGTTATTAATCTGCCTTCCAACCTTTGTAATTAAGCTATTTTTAACCGAAAGTGTCAACTGATAATTCAGAAAGAAAAATCAAACTGTCCCATCCTGTATCAAGTTTCAGGATGCGTGCTTAAAGCAGACACAAAGTCTGGTTCTCATTATAAAAAGCCATCGTCCGACTTTTCTACAGAAATAAATACAAAGGAACACACACAACAGACATTATTTGCCAACTAGAGCAGCGTACGCGTAAAGGTATACCACAAACGAGAAAGCAATTAGCTATTTCTAATGAGATTCGGACTTCATCAAGATGACCGTGGCCGCAAATGTTGGACGTCTCAAGTGATTCCCCATCACATATTTCGTCCTCCCCCCCGTAAAAATAGAAAGGGCACGTTGGATGTAAAAAGAATAACTGTGTCAAGAAACCGTCTTGCCTTCCACGCGCTGCAATGTACACACAACCGGCATCCGCCAGGATGTTTCCTGTCTTACTCTAACTTAGTCCCCGTTGGCTGGCTCCAAAGCCGACTTCTATTTATAGATATCAACTTCCATCTGCTGCTTGGCGCTCTCAAAACCTACATGCCCTTTCACCAGTTAGGACATACATCGCTTTCTCAATTCCGCATCCTGATTTGTGAAAACGTAGCAGTAAAGAAAACAAAAAAGGTGGGGAACGGGAATCAGGCCCGGTGTTATTCCGGGACATTTGACGTCAATGACGTTAATGGAGCCAAAACACCGGCGAGAAATAGGAAAATGAGAACCAAAAAGAAATCGCTACTGATACAACGCACCATTTAACTCGTTTTTTTTTTCTTCTTTGCAGATGACGAATATTGAAAAGAAATAAAAGACTGAAATACTGACTGCCAAACCTCACTCATCAGCGGGAGGTAAAAAAAAAATGAAAAACAAAACAAACAAAATAACGGTGGGCTCTTTCACAAAATCTAGCGCTATATCTAACATAAAAAATAAAGCTCACTCACTTCTCTATTTTGAGGAGGAAAAAATACTAAGCGCGCCGAGTAAAGCCACGTCGAGGTGTTGAAAGTTGAAACAGCTGGGTCGGTCAGTCAAATCAAATGCTAAGATATGGAGGCGGAGCGTTCTGGGAACACGAACACTAAAGTTTCGAGGGAAAACACGATACCGGTAGAGATGTGACGCCGCGATTTCACGCACCACATTGGCCCAGAAAAACCTCCTGTCGATCACTGGTATGACGCCGGTCAACTGCGCGGAAATAAAGTTCTCGAGCACGATCACCCATCTGAAATTCAGCTCTTCTCGTAGACAAAGGACAAGCATCTCGAGAGAATTACTCTTGACAGAAAGTGTAGGACGGGGAGTAGGAAAAGTGCCAGTTATAATACTAAGCAGCATCTTGTCAAGAAATATACCGTACCTCGGGTTCCCCTCAGTGTTGGAAGCTAAAGACAACAAAACAAGACAAACAACGTTTTAAAAAAATGGATGACACAATTAAGTAAATGGAGACATAAACTGGTGGTGACTATTGAATCAACAATAAGTGTATTCATGTGCACTTCATAATTAATAGGTCGTGATGTTTATACATAGATTAGCTCTTTAGAATTCGATGGCAAAAGGAAAGTAGGGGTGATCAGCAACCCAGTCGTGGTGAAGATACCTCACATTGCAATTGAGCGAATTCAGGTTAGTCATTTCTTCTTCTGAGAGTTTAAAGTCAAAGACGTTAAAATTCTCTTCGATTCTTGCCTTTGATACCGATTTGGGGATGACAGCAACTCCTCGTTGAATCTAAACAGAAAGCGAAGTTATAGACACGGTCTAGAAAACGAGAACGAAAGGAAGAGAACATTTACCTGATAGCGAATGAGAACCTGAGCCGCTGACTTATTATGGGTCTTTGCTATCTCCAGTACCACGGGGTCTTGCAATAAAGAACGATCACCTGATTTCGCCCATGGACGATCGGGCGAGCCAAGTGGGCTGTATGCGGTTACCAACACTTGCCTCTTAGCACAGTAGTCGATCAATTTTTGTTGATTTAAGTATGGGTGACATTCCACCTGACCAATGAACAAGTTTCATCCGCTGAACTCTTACGCCTATTTCACGAAAGAACGCGTTTTTGGATTCTAAACATTTACTAATCAAATACCTACCTGGTTTGTAACAGGTTTGATCGTACAAGTGTCAAGAATCCGTTGCAATTGATAACTGTTAAAATTAGAGACACCAATGGAACGCGTAAGGCCACTGCGAACACACGCCTCCATTGCTTTCCATGTTTCCACATAGTCTATACTGGAGTAAATAAGTTTGCCTTTATCATCTACTGGATTCAAACCAGAATTTTCCTTTTAAGGGATATTTAAAAACAGAGAATACATTTGTGGGTGAGAAAACTTATCAATTGCAAAAAATCATACTTGAAATGCCATGGGAGAATGGATCAAATATAAATCCAAATAATCAAGGCCAAGATGTTTCAGGGATTCCCGTAGCCCAATCTCCACCAAATCAGGTCTATGATGTGAGTTCCACAGCTAGAAAATAAAAGTACTTCACAATTACCAACAACAAGCACTTATATGAGCAAACAGATTTACCTTGCTAACAATGTACAAGTCTTCACGTTTAACATCACTGGTCATAATTTTCTGTAGAGCATTACCAATTTCATTTTCATTTTCATAGACCATAGCACAATCTATATGACGATAGCCAATGGCAACCGCAGTTTGCACTGCCTTCTCTACTTCTCCAGGAATAGACTGCCATCACATAAACCGATAAACAACATGAATTATTTTAAAATCCGTGATCTGCCTTTTGATGTAAGTTTTTACCTTCCACGTTCCAAGTCCAAGTATTGGCATTTTTGTTCCATTATTCAGTTTGATTTCTTCTTGCATTATGGTACTGCACATAAAGAAATTTTTCCTGCCAACAATTATGTGGATCAAGAGGCAGACGGAAAAATATAACGACGTAAACCGCTTAGATCAACTTGCTGCCAAGGGTGTTTCTAAAGCGGTACTTAGCACTTTTTTATTCACGGCTGATTATGGAACAATCATTTGATGCGCGTTTATTTATATTTGCTGCCAGTGTCCTATCACCATTATCATCTGAAGCAACATGAAGTTTTCTATTTCGTAAGTCAGGATGATTCTGATACCTCAAAAAGGTTCATATAACTTTTTGACGTTCTATTTTTAAGTTCTAGTTTCAACCGTTGGAACTTCAGTTGATAGACGTAAGATATTCGAAGAGATAATGAAATGGTAATGAATTTTTACAATTATGTTTGTACAGCAGATGTTCAGTTTGAATGCAAGAAGTGTCGGATAAAATCTTTGAATCCCTTTCTAACAAAGATAGCTATGGCATATTTCAAGGGGATGTAGCTCAGATGGTAGAGCGCTCGCTTAGCATGCGAGAAGTACGGGGATCGATACCCTGCATCTCCATATTTTTGTTGTTCTGAAAAAAAAAACTAATTTTCGACCATCATTTAATCTGCTAAGTGGTACGAAAAGAGCAGATACTACACACTTCGTAAGCTACAAACCTAAAAAGCAATTATTGCTGTTCACGTTCCAGTAAAGAGTAAACTATGGTTAACCACAATTTTCATTCCAGTTAGTAGATCGATTAATCGTATAACATGTGACGATACGAATAGCAGTAGCAGACGACAAAAAATAAGAACTTGACAAACACGTTGCAAATCCCTAGATCACTTCACACTTCCTCTGAATTGAACCATTCAACTTCAATATTAGGACAGATTCGAATATGTGGTCAAATTGTTAAACCAATTTTTCTACGTCTCTATCCCATTGGTGGTTTCATTCGCTCCCACCACGGTGTGAGAATCTGCTATGTTACTGGGTCGATCATATTTTGCCCTCCGTGCAGTTTATCGAAGAACAAGTAGTGTTGCGAACAGCGTTTCTCATAAAGTGAAAAAGTGTTGTACGAAGCCAGTTATGAAAGCATACATCCGAACCAAAGACGAAGAGCGTGTAGAGATACAATTTCAATATGTAGATTCCAACATAGGTCTTGATCGCTGGTTTAATTTCAATCGATCACTGGATGATAGTGTGCAACAAATTAAAGAAAGAATTATAACAAACATAGATAAAGCATGCCTGAAGTATAAGAAAAGGAAGCTTAAAAAAAATCCTGCTGGTGCTGTGGATGAGTTTAAGTTAGATGTTGAAGTTATGCAAAATTCAGAAATAATAGCTCCAGAGGTACCATGCAGAAAAATTCTTACAATGCCAAATGTTTTTATTGTAGTAAATGGCCAATCATACCATTTAGATATTAATCCCCCAACAGTAAAAACTTTAAAGCTGCCAAATTCAATCATGGCAGGATATCCGGTTTATCCAAGTAAGTTAGAAGTAGAATATTGCACTGTATCTGACTGTGAGTTCCTTTGGTACAAAACCAATGAGCTTGTTGATGTGGTGCCAGAAGCTCATTCTGAAACATGGATTCAAGTGGGAACAGGATTCTCCTATACCACTTCTAACTGTGACATTGGGAATTGGTTGAAAGTAAAATGTATTCCAAAGACATCTTCAAAAAGTGGTCTACCTGAGTGTGCAATCGCTTCACAAGTAGTTGAAGCTGGGCCGGGTATCTGTCCCTTCGAAATACGCCACAATTTCACGAACAAATTCGTTGAAAATGATGGGTAAGATTTTAGTGATTTATCCTAATAATTGTTTCATATATTGACATCTTTGCTAGGTTTCGAGTAGTGACTTATAATATTCTGGCTGACCTGTATGCCGATTCTGATTATACACGAACTGTGCTCCATCCCTACTGCCCTCCATACGCATTGGCGATTGACTACCGGAAGCAACTGATCTTGAAAGAACTACTCGGTAATTTAGCATTGTTTTCGGTTATTAAGTTTCCCTAGCATCCTACCGTGTATCAACGTTGTTTTTCTACGCAGGATACAAAGCCGACATAATCTGCCTCCAAGAAGTTGATAGCAAAGTCTTCGATGCCGACCTGAAGCCTATTTTTTCGTCATATGGTTTTGAGGCCGAATTCAGTAAAAAAGGAGGGCAAGTTAGCGAAGGAATGGCTTGTATATTTAACGCTTCCAAGTTTCAGTTGGTTCAGTCATCTAGCCATATCGTGGCAGAAGAATTGTCAAGCAATCCTTTGGTGGCGGATCTTTGGGTTGCTGTACAAAAAAACGAAAACCTTTCCAAACGTATTCTAGAACGGACGACTTCGTGTCAACTTCTTGTGTTGGAATCTGTATTCAACGCTAAACGAATTGTCGTGGCCAACACGCATCTTTACTTCCATCCCGATGCAGACCATATTCGCCTGTTACAATCCTGTGTAACTCTTCGATTAGCACAGGAGTTGCGTAATCGCCAGTTGGTACGTTCTTATCCCATGAAAATATCCATCAGGAAAAAAACATTGTAAACAAAATTCTAATTTAGGATTTAGGGAAAGAAGTATCTCTTCTCTTTTGTGGCGATTTCAACAGTTGTCCGGGATCAGGAGTTTTCGAGATGATGACATTGCAAAACATAGACTGCGATAATGAGGCTTGGTCAAGCAGTGAGTATAACAAATAGTTTTTGTGTTATTGCCCGTTTAATACTTCCACCTGAATTTAGAACCCGACGAAGCAGTACTCGATTTATCTCTTCATAATCCGATTGCAATGGAAACCGCTTGCGGAACCCCGCCGTTTACGAATTACACCAGTGGTTTCAGTGGTTGCCTAGATTATATTTTCTTTGAAAAATCAAAGCTCGTCGTTGACCAGGTATATAGCGTAGTAGCTTAACTGTTACTCAAATTATTATCTTTAAGTTCTTAACTAGGTTGTTCCTCTTCCCAGTATGGAGGAAGTAACCCAACACTGTGCACTTCCCAGCATAGTCTTCCCTTCAGATCATATAGCTTTGATAGCAGATCTGAAATGGGTATGATGTTAATTGTTGTTTGGGTTGAGCCGTACATTTTGAATGTGAACACCATGATTTATAAAACAATTGTGGAAGCTGCACATTTTAATATTGGCTCAATGAATGAAATCTTCATGGCATTTCAGATAATTTTAGAATGAATTGCCAGCCTTTTCCAAACCTTTCTTCCTTACATTTTTTAATGACAGGAGGGATTTACAAAATAAAGGACATGAAAATTGTGAATCCTACGGATCTCATATGGCAATTAATTAGTGGCATCATTCGTCCGTTCACCGCAAGCGATCCGTAACTGTTTCTGTATTCTGTTATGCGTTATCTCAGCTATATAACCAATCCCTCAGATATTACCACTTGCTATTTTCCAAAGCTATTTTCTTTTTCAATCAAAGCTATTTCTAAGCAATCGGGTATTTTCTTGTGCTAGTCCATCAAGCTATCATAGAATTAGACGACGCAATTGGCCGTAAAAGTGTACAGATCAGCGTCTGCTGTCTATTAGAAACTGATGCCACAAACATCAAATACATAATACGTGACGTGATAAAAACAAAAAATGCCCAAAAAGCTACGCGAAATATTGTTGTTTAGACTCAATTGGGTCTCTTCTATGCTTGTACAGGCTGGCCCAACAGCGTTACTACAGGCAACGAAGCAAACACCGCGATCCCCTGAGCCCTACCCAACCCGTAACCCCTCCTCCCCGGCTCCCCCCCCCCCTATAGAGTCTTCTGCTTCTCACTGCACACTGCGCAGTTCCGCAGAATCTTTTCGTGCCGTATGCGGAACTTTCCGCCATTGTAAGATCATTACCGAACTCAAACACAATTTTCCTTTGAAATTTTCGCACAAACCTGAGGAAGACTCTTTTTCACGACACACACGATTGTTTGAAAGTTGATTTTCATTAGACGTCATTTGAATGGTACAGTACAGTATATTTGTATGTTATTTGTTTCAGTTTTTTTTTATTCAGACAATGTTTTCATATCTTTAGGTGCAGTTTCTTTCCACAGCGATACCAAGGTATAGGAGTTACATGGTAGGCGTACATAAGAGGGCGAAAATGGGACGAAAACTGGAATAGCCGAAATTGGCAACGCTGGCAGTGTGTGTAAGTATTAAGGCTAGTTTTACATGGGCTCTTATGGAACTAACTGTTAAAAATCACTTTAATTGTTTGTTTACAAATTTTTTTCTATTTTAAAAAATCTGAATCATATGTAGACGCAATACGTGTACATAGCTCATTAAACAAAATTCAATTGTAAAATATTAAAGTAATTTAAAAAAAAATAAAACCGCAAAATTGTCGCAAAACTTGCAACAGGCCTTTTCCAGTTGTCGCAGCCACTATAAATAATTTGAAAAAATTTGCGGAAAATCCCGAGAATTGTGGAATTAAATTTGCTGTGGAAATCAAATTCCACAAAAGAAGTTGTGAAATTTGATTCTACAACCCTTCTCATACCTGACGCGGAAAGGTAGAAGTGGAACTTTCCGCGAATTTTTTCAAATTATTTATAGTGGCAGCGACAACTGGAAAATGCCTGTTGCAAGTTTTGCGACAATTTTGCGGTTTTATTTTTTTTTTAATTACTTTAATATTTTACAATTGAATTTTGTTTGATGAGCTATGTACACGTATTGCGTCTACATATGATTCAGATTTTTTAAAATAAAAAAAAATTTGTAAACAAACAATTAAAGTGATTTTTAACAGTTAGTTCCATAAGAGCCCATGTAAAACTAGCCTTAATACTTACACACACTGCCAGCGTTGCCCATTTTCGGCTATTCCAGTTTTCGTCCCATTTTTGCAGACGAGGGCTCTGGGAGTACTCCTACCATATAACTCCTATACCTTGGCGATACAGTGTGCAAAAATAGATAGTGAAAAAAAATCATCTTATCGTGCTGATCTGCACAATTTACGTACCTTCATGTAAGCAATCTTGATATAGCCCATCAACAGTAATTTTGTTTTATATTTGCCTTTCATGTGCAACCTGCAACTCTATGACAAATATTTAGATTAGCTAAACTGTTTTTGAACATAAGACCATGAAGTATTAAATTAGCAGCTATGGACATTCTCTAGATGACTGTTGCATCATAAATATTTTCCTGCTTCTTGGGCAAGGAAGAAATGATATTTTGATGTCAACGAAGGTATTTGACAAATCTTTAACCATGTTAAAAAAGTGATTTTTGGGGTATTCTTAAATTAGCAGGAAAAACCTAAAGTTGGAGGATGAGAGATTTATTTCTCGTTACAAGTTCCATCTACAAAGCCATGGGTAATAGTTGATTGAAGAAATGAAATGATACATTTTATTGTGAAAGCTTCGCAGATGTAACGATTTGTTTTATGGATTCGGTCAACTTGAGCGGAAATTTGAGGCTTGTAAGAAAGAAAAGTGTAAAGTCGATTACGCTTGCCAGTAACTTCAATATTCCTGGTTACTTTTTGCTAATTTCTTTGGTAACGAACATTTTGATTTTACTCACCGAATTTTTGCAGGAAAGTGTTATCGACGAAATTTGCTAACGAGTGTAAATGGAAATTGTAATTTAAATTTTGAAATGTAATCAATTTTGTTTTCTGTTGCACTTTCAGAGAACTTTTGCGATTATTCGTCGTTGCCGAACTAGTCGAAGACAAGCTGTACCGTCAGTACGGACTAGTACTATACTTCGAGAGGGAGACACTTCCACCTCAGCAGCGGAGACCTTAACTATCGCGTAATTTAGTGAATCACTTCTGCGATCGAGACGAATGGATAAGCAAATACTTTCGCACAGGTATTGAGGTATTGAACACGTGTCATGGAGTATAATATCCGCATCATGGCCAAGTATTGCATCTATATCATTACGCAAAGAAAGGCTTCCTTGCGTCTTAACATTAAAAGAAATTGAAGGATTTTTTTTCCAATTTGATGTCCAGATAGATTGTAACTGTCAAGTTAAACCGATTAGTTAGTAAGGGTTATTTATTCAGATACAAACCGGTATATTCAGCTCATTTAAATACTTTAAATTGTTTTCAGGAAACGAATTGGTAGTAACACTCAAACACAGTAAGTAGTAGTTATTTATCACGTACACAGCAAAATTGAGCAATATTGTAATTGATTACGTTTTCATTTATATATGGCAATTTCCTAAACTGACGAGGACTCAAAATTTACCTTGCGACAGATGACTTTCGCGGAATGTATTTCATGCCGTAGCAGGATCATCCAGTAAACGTCGTGTCTAGAATTGGTTCAGCACCCCTTAAGCATTTCTCATAGGATTCGCATCTGCAGGTATATAATAAATTCAATTATTAAAAAAAAGAATAGATAGCTCATAACACGAGATGAAAGACTAAGACCAATCATGGTTGATGTTATGGTAGATCTCTCTGTAGCGCTCTTCTTGGTCTAATGTTAAAGAAGAGGCCAAGTTTGAACTGAAACTGTTGGACTGTTGAAAACTGAAACTGTTGAACTGTTGAAAACTGAAACTGTTGAAACTGAATTTGGTATTTTGAAAATCCAAATGAGAATGTGTTGGGTCAGTATGATTGTTCCAGTACTCATTGTTTCTTAATTGACTGTTCAGTGCTAAAGCTATACTTCCCGCAGATCCCCTTTTTTATACGGTCTGCTGCTAAGGGAAGAGATGTCTTCTTGCGGAAAACTATTAGGACATTGCTACACGTTACAAAATACAACGATGCCACAAAACGAGACGAAGACTGGGCAACCATGAAGCGATGGGCGAGGCGAAGGCGGAGCGAAGTTCTGAGATGCCATTCGGCAACAGGCTACTTTGCGAGGCTTCATTTTACTATTCTACTACTGTACGTATGCCACGAGTATATCTTTTGCTAAGGCACCAAAATACTGAACCCTGAATGCTGCCTTGTACTGCACTGCTGCAGCTCCGGAATACTATCCCTACACAAGGTGGAATACCATAAAAGAACCTGAGGTTCTACATAGAGAGCACATGTTTATACACTGAAATGATTGTGAAAATTTCATTTTTACATTTTCCATGTTTAGATGCATCAGCGTTTCATGAAGCCATGAAATATCCCAGGAGTTGTCACGGCCACAAAACGTAAACTACCGTGTCTTCGGTTCCAGAGATGGTGGTGCCAGTACATTCTGGTTTGAAATACTGTCCTGTTTGAGTGCAGAGTGCCAGACACGGTCGGCTGTCGGGTCCAAGATTGACCTGAAACTTGGAGACTATGTTGTTGCTACTCCTTGCATACTCATGAAGATGCTCTGAGGACTACTACGTCAGGTCAAAATGAATGATTTCATGGAGGCTTACAAGTAGGTGAAAAAATTCATAAAATGGGCGTGTTCGTTCACATTAAGGTTTTTGAAAATTCGTAGACAAGGCGTAAAGGTAAGCAATACTATGCGCTATGCGACACGCAAGTGGATTTGAAAAATTTCAGCCAGAAATGTAAGCCGCGATTTCAAGATAAAAAATCATAGCAGTGTTATTGTAGTATACTGTTGCGATGGAAGTTATAAGATTTTAACAAATGGCGTTTATTTGTCCTATCTGTTTTGCCTTCGAAAAATTTAATTCCTGTCGCTTTTAAGCAACGTAAAGTAATATTTATTTAAAAAACCACTTCAAAATGTTTTAAATAGCTGAGATTCGAACCATAGTCAACTGGCATGGGAATCGCGCACTATAGCACGGAGCCATACATCTATTAATGCAGGTGCTATACGAAAGGTGTTTAACCAGGTGACCACCGAAGAAAGTTTTGGTTGGGATGTGCGGTCCTGGCACAGTGGTTATCGCCACTCCCTTGTATGCTAGTTTCCCCAGGTTCGATTCCCGCCACCTCCAAGTTTCCCTTCCTCCCGCCATTCCTCCCGCCCTCCTTCCCGCCCTCCTTCCCGTCCACCTCTCCTCATTGCTCCCCATGCAAATATGTGTTTCATCATTCAAGCATTCAAGATTCAACGCATCGCATCTACATCAACGCAACGCTCAAGATATGCTTCAACTGTTCCAGTACGCTTCAAAGAAGACGCCTATAAAAAAACTATACACGACACGACTACACTACAATAAGAAAACTACACGTATGACACCAGCACAACAACTAGACACTTTACAGACGCTGCTCGATGTAGTAGTACCGTTCACTACACATAAAGATCGAACCCGTAACTTGGCAGAAAATTGGTAGCTCGTAGGTTGTTCTTAAGACTCCCCGTGGCCCCTAGGTTCATGGATGCAGGCAGCTCATCATCGAGCCATGACCCAATTCGAATCCCGCAAAAACCTTTTACATTTTTTGATGCTATGGATAGGCAGGCAGCGAATGGATAGCCCAGGGTTGAGATTAAGCTCCGAATGTTGGTTTTCAAGAAGTCGTCTCCCTGACAACGTCTTTTCTATATCTCGTCGTCTGCTAGCATTTGTTTCAAGACTGTCAACAATAGAGCAGTAAAACATCCTGCGTTGCGCATTTTTCACAAATGCGAAAAATCTCATTTGTGTCTAAGTTGTCTGCTACCGCTGCAGCCTCTTATGGAGAAACCGTCTTCTTCCCGTCAAACAGTAAGTTTTTAACTATTTATTAAGGTTTTCCCCCTTTTCTTCCTAGCAGTGAATAGCCTATTCATTTTTTCATTTCCCATATTTTTTTCTAGCCCTAATTCTATCTAGTTTATTTTTAATTAGTTATTGTTTGAGAATGGATTGTTGCTCATCCCTTATAGCAGACGAATTTCTGGCAGCAAACGAAATTCTTCGGCTAAAAGAGACGAGCCACTTAAAACAACAATTAAAAACAAATAAATTAGGTAGAACTGGGGCTAGAAAAAAATATGGGAAATGAAAAAATGAATAAGCTACCCACTGATAGGAAGAAAAGGGGGGGAAACCTTAATAAATAGTTAAAAACTTACTGTTTGACGGGAAGAAGACGGTTTCTCCATAAGTGGCTGCAGCGGCAGCAGACAACTTAGACACAAATGAGATTTTTCGCATTTGTGGAAAATGCGCAACGCAGCATGTTTTACTGCTCTATACACTAAGTTAGCTAAGCTAAGTTTTAAAGGACGTTGCACGTTGGGATTCACAGTGAGAAAACGTCGTGTATTGTTACATCATTTATCAATTTAAAAAAACCGACCAATGGAATCACAGAGTTATCACAACTTTTATTCAAATTTCGTCTTCTGATTAATGTTTGCAACATTCTGCCTTAATCAGCAAACCCCCTGTTTTTCTAATTCTTTAGCAGCCTTTAGCATGGGCAATGCTTCATGCTGCTGAGGTGATGGCTGACAGAAACATTCACTTTGTGAAGAAGTTGTAAAAAACTTGATTCCAGATTCATGTCCGAATTATTCTAAAGGTAATTGTTATATTGTTTATGTCATCATGTTATGTCATGTACCCTTTAGAAACTGTATTACTTCAATTTCAGGAGTTTCAACTCACTGCTGGGCAGAAGCTTGAAAGGAATGTAACTTAATCTACAAACAACATA